>OY987244.1:5653592-5793090 GCA_963920765.1 Ulota crispa | reverse complement strand
GGTCATTGGAGCTCATTTAAATATGAAGAAACAGGATATGATTATTTATTATTTATTTCGTTTTAGCGTTTCGGTGCGATGTTTGAGGTTACGTGAGTTGAGTAGCTGCAGTTTGTTTGTTGTGGAGACTGAGAGCGAGCTTTAG
The DNA here is from genome assembly GCA_963920765.1 of Ulota crispa. Lineage (NCBI taxonomy): Eukaryota > Viridiplantae > Streptophyta > Bryopsida > Orthotrichales > Orthotrichaceae > Ulota > Ulota crispa. Next base: position 5,792,945 of record OY987244.1, on the reverse strand, counting down.
GAATTTGTATCCAGTTATTTGACAAAATGAGACGAGGAAAGCTTAGACGGACATATGTTCGGGATCCTTCGTGTACGTGATATCTTTAAAATCGTTCTTAGCTCCAGGTTTTTAGGTTCTGGACAATCGCTGGAGTCCTGTTTTCAATTTTCTTCGAACTGGAGTTATGGCAATGCACGTCAAGCGAAGGGAGAGGTTCATAGGCAATGCAGCTTAACTGGTCTTAAGCTTATTCATGCCTCGTGAAAACAATGCTGTGAAGCTGGTTGGTTCTAGGCAGGGAACACGTTTGTTTACCTTTATCGCATATATTCTGTAGGTTAGCTGTGGCCTTGCTTAAGAATCTTAAGCAGGAATCTGTTTAGGCGTGAATCATTTCACGTTGTGCCTTGCGCTGAAGAGAAATTCCAGATGATTAATACTTGCATATGAAAGATGATTGATAATTACAGGAGTATTACTCTGTAGGGCTTCTGCGTCCATCTTGTTAGGTGTATCGTACAGGACCTCTTACAAGCTCCTGTGCTCGACTCCTATTTCTTTATTTTCTGTGTTAAAATTTAGAGATAATGTCTATGTGATTGAAAAATTCTTCCATCGCTTGGTCTGCACAGAAACGGTGGTAATCATTGTTAGTACAAGCCGGATGAACACTCTGAATCAGTGATTAGAGTTTGATCGCCCTGCGCTGCCAGTTTGGCATGTAAGATCTTTTCGACTACTAGTTGAGTCCAATTCACGTGGTTTTTACTGTAGATGGCTTACATACCGATTTAAGACTCTGTTAACTTCGAATATTCGCTCTCGTTCAGTTGCAATTCATTTATGCAAGTTGCCGTAGGTGTCTTAAAGCACTTACTGTCTAGGATTTGAGGTGTGGCAAGTTACAGTGCTGCGGATGAGTTTCTTTTAAGTTCTGATAGATTAGTCGGTGCTATATATGGTGATGGTGAATTAGGCTAGTAGCATTTTATTCATGGGCATCAGTCGATGCAATGACTAGATTATGATGGATTTGCCGCGCTTACTGAGCACTTGGAATACCAACGTGTTAGACTTCGAGTCCGAGTTTATTCGTAAGACAACATGTGATTAGTTATGTTTCATAAGCTTATACTTTCTGAATTTTTTAAGAGCACTGAAGATTGTTTTGTTTGTGCACTTAAATATTGTCATTCTCAGCAGTTTATTGATCAGACCTGATGGAAAGGAAGGCAATCGTTGCGGAAGATAGGGAACGCGGATCGACCTCTATTTAAGCGTATTTAGCACAATTGATCGTGGAATGATAATTTAAGAGGTGCTTGCCCAGCCTCGGAGTTCCTTTCGGTCTCAATTTTACCCTCTTTTCAGCATGTGCATGATGTTGCGTCGAAAGAGCAGCACAGAAAGGGCTACACTGCAAATATCATTGAAAGTAATCATTACGAATTTCAGGCTATGGTGGTATAGGGATGGACATTGTGACACTCCTATTAAGACATCTAAGGTTGTTGAGCTCAATCGAGGGAAGAGTCTGCATACTTGAACTCTCCTGAGGATGAGCATGCCTATTCCAGAGATTTTGTCTCTAGTATGTGATCTCGTCGATGTAGGATGGAGAGGATCTTGATAGTTGTGTGTTACATGCTTTGCAGGGTCTTCATTACCAAGCTTATCATACCTTTATTAATGAAGCAGAGACTCAAGTTAGGAGAGCATAAAGCCAATGGTGAAGATGATTCGTTAAGAGTGCTTTTGACTCTTTTTGTTGGATCTTAAACCCGGTTAGAATATTTCTCTTTGTACCTTTTATCACTTTATAATGTGAAACTTAAGATGAGTTTAGCGAAGTTTTCTGCATTTGTGGTATCACATCGATGCTTCCTCCTAATATCTTGTGCTTTTCACAAAGCGACTCTGATGAGGAACTCAATCGTTTTTAGGCGAGTTCTTATTGTGTTTTTTACTCTTTTGTTTTGTTCCGTACTTTGTTTTATATGCATTGTGTAGGTACTCGCCAGAGCATTTAATCCTCTTAGCTCCTTCTTACACAGACACTCCTGGTTGCCTGATTTTTGACCAGTCAAGCTTTTGGGTTCCATTTACCTTATGTTCCTTTTGTTTATCTGCACTCCAACGTGCGTTGTCCTATATGCTTACAGGTGTTCTAATGCTTTCATCGCAAATTGTGTATGCAGGTTGGTGTTTATTTGATCGCTCTTCGACGATGATGTCCCCGTAACTTGTGGTAACGATTTCTTGCTTTTCTATTCTCGGTTAGTTATTGCCGATTCGATTCCCTTTGAACTCCCATTTCTTTATTGACAATTCTCTTCATCTGCTCTATTTCTGATGAATTCGTGCAAGTTTTGTTCTTTCAGTATGTTTATGGAGTGCTTTTTGGTATGAAATTGTTTTCACTGCCATGTTATTGTTGGCTTCATCTCTGCAGCCCAAACCTTGAAGAAGTAGACCAGAGGTTTTTCTTTCTGAAGAGGCGTTTTTCTCACTCTTAATTATGGCAAGCTCACTCCTTGTGGTTCAGAGTACTATTGTGCTACAACTTGTCGTTGTCACGTGATTAGGTTTCTTATTCTAAAATAAGGAATTGGGTTTCCTGGTTTAACGAACTTAAATGGCTTAGTTACCTTGGTAGTGATACCTCGGTGGTTCATTGTTTCTGCAACAGGTCAATATTCCGTCGAGAAAATTCATCGCCTATGAAAATTTGCTGAAGAAATCGACAGTAAAACAGACTTTGAATGAGAGGGGTTCAAAGCATATATCTTTACCCGAGGTAATTACCTTATGAACAATCATATTTTTTGTCTTCTGACCCTCCCTCGCGCGGTTCATTTTAGTGATCGGCACTTGTTGGTGTTGTGAAGGCGCATCCGTTTGATCGAAAAAAAAACCTTGAGTACGATTTATATGCGTATTTCTTATCCCTTTGTCAGAGTTTATATGTTGATGCTTATCTCACGCTTTCAAGGGACCAAATTTCGTTGCTTTTCATGAATCCTCTTAGTGTTCTTGGTTGTTTGTGCACTTACCAATGTGGTCGTTTTATACCAGTTTTTTTCCAACTGTTACACTAAATTAATTAGCATCTTATGCTGATCATGTTGTTTACTTTGTAGTTGGATCGACCTCTCTGGCCGGATTGTGTCGAACTTCATACTACTTTTGCGCGACCTCGCAGTGTAGTCTCTCAGAATAAACTTATAGCAATGTGCTCTGACGGGAATTCGAAGTGTACGGATGATTCTTCTTCCGCTCTGAGATCCAACCTCAGCTCTGAAATTTTAGAGAGAGGTAAAAGTCTTGTTGAGTTGGAGGCGCTAAAAGAAGCCAGTGAGCAGAGTTTACTTGGTGAAACTGCTCCTGTACTCATACCTGCGCTTTGCGTGAGTACGACTGCTACCACCCTGGTGGACGAGAGAGAGGTTTGCGTTACATCTCGAGAGTTACTAGATTATGGCGGTCAGCTTTCGGGACCGAATACGTCGTACCCCGAATCACGAGACGAAGAGAGATCACCACTCAATTCATTAGTGGGGAAGGACTTGTGCCTTCGGGAAAGATTGCATGCAGATGGAGTTGTTTGGAAATCAATCAAAGCTCAAGGAGGAAGTCCTATTCCACTTTCGAAAGCACAGCGTATCTCAGTACAAGAAGAGTTACGGAGGGTAGCTGCTTTGTCCGGACAAAAAGCGCGTCTTCTCCGGCCAGATCCTGCATGTGCAATTGTTGATGTACAAATTGAAGAGAGAATGGACCTGTTTTTGAAACCCAATGCACCGACGTGCCATGCTGAGCTAGATAATCGTATGGTTGGTGTGTTTCATGAGGAGACCTCAAGTGAATATTCTAATCCTCTTGGAATTATCTCTGATCATAGTGCTCTAGCGTGTGTGGAGAGAGAAGCTGCCGGTAACTCGAACGTCAGTCAAATTGAAGATGCAGGTTTAGACGACCTTCAAGCTACCTCCACGAGTAAAATCTCTACAGCACATACAAGGGAGCACAATCCGATGCCCGATCCCCTCTCATTAATTATCACTTCGAAGATTGATACTCAGAACCAACTATTGGTGGTAGGAAATTCCCAAAATTTTCAAGAATGTGAAAAGGAAGGGAATATTGAAGGAGGCAGGGCAGGAAAGAGGAACAGATATGAGGATGAGACGCTCACAAATGCAATTGCGGCAGCCAGGCTGGTGAGCGATCGACTGTCTTCAATGTTTCCCTCAAACCAGATGGTCTCTCTCTTCAGGTCTTTCGGGATGTAATGCATGAATGCAACCTTTTTTCGCTTCTCAGATGTAAATTGTAATCGCGTAGTGCATCAATTTGCCCGTCTTCACGCTCGGTTCTACTTTAAGCTCTTAAAACCTCAATTTTAGAGATTTTGGTTTGTACTTATTTTTGGTAAGCTTAATCATTAGGTCTGCTCCTGGATTGTTTGTATGCAAGCTCTATAATTACGATACTAACAATAGTCTTATGGGCAGGGAGCGTGTTTTGAATGTAAAGGTCCGCTCGTAGCAGCAGAAGAGGTGGACTGCTCTCGTAATGACTGTGATCGTGTCTACCACCGCAATTGCGTTGTTCGGCTCCCTAATGTTTCTTGGAGCTATGAAGGCAAACTAGTTTGTCCCCAACATGTGAGCTATTTTATTGGCTTTCCAATTATTCTCGTTTCCACATTTCAATTTACTTGTGAAAATTGTTGTATTTAGTGAGAGGTCTATTGCAGTTTTGGCCAGCTGAGGCGTTCTTTTAGGTGTTTACTCCAATTGACTTCAAGTGGGCAGTTAATTCAGCACAAGAAGTTTGTACACCAACTTGTGAGGTCCTTGTTGGCAATCTTTTAGGGCAACGATTATCAGTTACGTATACCTGTTCAAGAATTAACATAGCCGAAATGAAGATTGCATGCTGTTTGCGTATGTTAGTATAACTTGGAATGTTTATAATGTAAACTCGTCATGTATGTGAGCGAATTATACATGTATACTCCGACACAATATTGGAGTAAGAACTTGTGTCTCCTCGTGTAAACAGGTATGCTATGCCTGTGGAAAAAATCGAGGATCCAGGTTGTGGCGCTGCCAATACTGCTCCCTTGCTACTCACGAAAATTGTATACCATGCCCGGAGGCCACAACTCTCTTCCACAACAGGCCAGGGTGGGCTATATGCTGGCGACATACTTCTGATGTAGATTATAAGGTTTGCCAGCTTCGACCTTATATGCAGCTTTTGCAATGTCAGAATGCTGGATTTCTTGGAGATCTGCCTGCAACGAATTTCGCAGAACTGATGTGGCAACAGTCCAGTTGTCGAGTAGTCTGTACGTATACAAGTTGTAATCGCTTTGCAGAGATAGCGTTGAATGTTGCAACCTGAATTCATCGTAGCTCTTCTCTTCTGTATCAAAATCGTTAGTAGGTTGGGTATTGCTAGTCTTTCGTATTTCCACTGGTAGATTATCGTAAGTCGTTTCTCTGTACAATCAATTCCTACATTAATGATTGGTATTTGCATTGAAAGGATGATGTTAAACTAGGAACACTTTTTCTGAAAATGATGGTGGGAATCTTAAATGTTCTCTTCCATTTAAATTAATAGAGTATAAGTGGGCTCGGTTGGATGGTTTTGACCCGCACATTGGGCTGGGGTGCTGACACAGAGTGGTGGGTGCATCTCTCTCGTATTCTGCAGCTGAAGACGCTTACATGGGATTGTCAGGTCAGCTTCTCGTAGCATTTCTGTAGCCTTTGATATGATCTGCTTCTGATGTAGTTATAAATGAAATAGTGGATGTAACATGAAGGATTTATCAACTTAGTGCGATTTTTCTGAAGCCTCAGTTAATTTTATTTTCTTGACATTGTCTTCTTTCGCAGAATATATTTCGTCATTTGCCAGTCCCAGACATTCAACAGGAATTTAATTTGACGTCTGAGTTCATAAAGGAGGTAATGGAGAATGACAAAGAGCCACCTCCTTACTTCTACGTCAGGCGCAGTATCCTTGCTTTTCAACATAATTTTCTTTCTTCTCTAGAAGTTAATGGTCTGATACAGTGCTTGTGCTTGCCTGATGGCCTCTCGTTACTGTTGTTGTCGGCATCATTCGTGACTGTTATGTTGAAGATATGGCTTACTATTTACCTATTTTATTTCAACGTATTCTGAACTGCTGATTGTTTAGAAACGAAATATCTTTTTGGCCATATACATGCATATGGCGGTACAGTGCAGATGAACTGTTCCGATTGTTGTAGATGCGAAGAACCTCAACCCTGAAAGCGAATCTAGTTTGAATGAAAACCTTTTCACTGTAAACAGTCCTAACGCTGCCCTTAACATTTGTTGCAAATAAACCATCAGTTTTTGTTATCGGTACTCTTATTCATTACTCTATTCTGAATTGTGGTTGCCTACACGTTGAATTTCTGGTGTTTTCTGTCCTGCACGTGCCTTCCCGCCAACCAAATACGTGTATTAGACATTATCGTTGATTTTTATCGAGTTTCTAGTGTTGGTTATCCTTGATCAAACTATAGATGTATTTCTAGTTAAGAAGAAGCGTGATGACGCGGATGACGGCGTTGGCTGCTCTTGCAATTCAACGCAGGACGTGTGTGGGGATGACTGTGAATGCAGGTATGCACTAGGTTTGTTCAATCTAGTCCGATAAGAATGCTTTATTTTTTTCTCTTCTTTTTATGTATCTGCGAGCTTGTTGTGAGCCTCTGAAAAGATTATTATGATACAGAATGTGGAAGATGTGTAATTTATTAACTATAGACCATTGCGGGAGACAGGGTGCAGAGTATGAGTTGTTCCAAGGACTGTAAATGCTCGCATACGTGCAGTAACAAACCGTTCCGCAAAGACAAACGCCTTAAGATTATCAAGGTGAGATTTTTAAATATGTTTTTTTGCCAAAATAAGGCAATTTCAATTGGGTCTCGTAACATCAGAGGTAGCTAGCGCCATATGGATCTTTGGACGCTGACCGTGTGGTGTGGCCTACCAGTCGCACATACTAGATCTCTAGATTCTTCGCAATGGGGTGAGTGGACATGGTTGATCTTCAGTAGGCTCTCTTAATTTATCTAGGAATTCGCTGCAGATGAAGCTGCAGATGTTGTGAGATTCTTTCCCGTGTTAGGTTCTGGTGGGTCACAAAATCACTGCGACCGCAAACCTGTACCCAAAGATGGGCACATGTATTCAGAAGACTTCTACAAGTTTTGAGAAATGTTGTGTCAGTATGCCCTGTTATGTTGGGAGTAGCAGTAAACTACAGCCTCTGTTGTTTTCTTCGTGTCTAAATGTATATCATGTTCTGCTATCATAGATCTTCTGAAAAGTTGTATTGGATTTTAGACGGCGTATTGTGGCTGGGGTGCATTTGCAGCAGAAACCATCAAAAAAGATGAATTTATTATCGAGTATACAGGAGAAGGTAAGGCATGAGTGACAATATGTGAAGTTCAGTTTTGTTTGTATCAAACTTGATTGATGTTATCCAAAGCCTTGTTTTCTCCTTCAGATTATGGTTACATCCAGTTCCCACGAGTTGACTTCATGTCAATTTTGTGTACGTGACAGTGATTGACGACGCAATGTGTGAGAAGCGACTATGGGAGATGAAAGGGCGGCGAAGCATAAGCAACTTCTACATGTGTGAGATTGCGAAGGATTTTATCATTGACGCCACTAGAAAGGGCAATGCTTCTCGCTACCTTAATCACAGCTGCCATCCCAACTGCAGGCTCGAAAAATGGTGTGACTTTCTTCTTAATTCGATTGTTTCATGTGCTGCACATCGGTTCTACCATCTCTAAATTAAGGTACGACGAGAATGAATGACTAACTAGTAACTATGTGCAGGCGAGTGGATGGTGAAACTAGAGTGGGTGTTTTTGCTGGAAGGAACATTGCCGCCGGAGAAGAGCTCAATTACGATTACAAGTGATTTTTCCGAAACCCACTTTTAGACTGACTAGTACATGAGACGACGGAAATGATGCTCGGTATATGAAGGAATGCCGCCTTCGTGTGTTTTTACTGTTATATGCAAGTATTTTTTGGTTTATTCTTCCTGGTCTACCTACTCTTCCTGTTTCTCAATGTTGCAATGTTGGGAGATTGTGCAGGTATGTTGAGTTTGGGCCCAATGTGACATGCCGCTGTGGAGCTCCTAACTGTCGTGGTGCTATTGGGGAAAGATTTAATGCCAGCCGAAAATCCAACAATGTCAGTCTTCCAGAAAATTGGGGTTCTCAGCACAAGCGATCATCTTCTGCTCCGAGGAGGTGACACGTTCGGATTCCGATTTTTCGAAGCATACGATTTTAGTTTCTGGATGCATTGGTGTGACACTTGTAAATAATTTTTAGACTCCGAAGAATTCAACTTCTTTAAAACAGTTTTGATTATTGCTTTCGGCTTGTTGCTTGACAATGTAGGCTGATTCTTGTGTAGTTCATTATAGAAACATTGAAGCAGGTGGATATTATGTTAGTGTAGCTTTAAAATTTAGCTTCTGGTTTTCCAGATCCTCAGTTTCAAATGTCTTGGCTCACCACCCCACGGCACCATCCCTGGGAAGATAAAACATTGTCCTGGAATGATAGCTTTCAGTAAGATATTGTATGAATGTTTATGCTAAGGTATCAGTTGAGGAATTGGTTCTAAGATAAGTTTTAACAACATTTTAAAGTTACTGAGAACATAGAAAGGATCTCCAAGTTAGCACACCATATCCTTAACCCCTCAACCCCCGAGGGGCGGTTTTTACGCCCCTCTGAACTGAAGGTTTTTTCAAGATCTTTTTGTGGTTATTATTATATCTAAATTGTTGTTGAAATCTAGTTTCAGCATCAAGAGTCTGATTTTGAAAATGAATTAACATGATTTGTCTATTCAAGATTTTGTGCAAGGGTGTCCATTGTAAATCTTCACTTTCTAGTGTTGAAGGCTCTTGGAAATGAGCCTCAAGTACACTAGAACTTGGAGAAAAAATTGCATTAAAATTTCATTTAGAAAAATTGTAGAATAGATATTGAGAAGCCGTAAATTGATTGGGGTTATGCATGTTGTACTTTACATACTCATATTTTTTTGGTACCCTCAATTTTAGGTCTAAGATGCAAAAAGAGGATTGAAAGGCTTCAAATCACTTTTGCAGTTTTAACACCCTCATGATCAAACATTATAATCTTTCAATCCATAAATGAAATAGTTGTGATTTCTTTTTGTATGCAATCTATAACATATCTACTCTGAATTTGTACAGTTACATTTCAAAGAAAATTGATAAAATTGATCAAAATGTCAGCATTTTGTTCACTTTCAAGCAAATTCTGAGATACTCCAAAATTCCAAGGGCGTTGAGTGGTTAAACCTTGAAGGGCCCTTGGGCTCTAGGAGATACGGTACCAAATATTGTCCCAACCAATATTCAGAAGTTTGAATCAGTTGAAAATTAAGTGTTACAACCATACATATTGAAGGGTTGTATGATGATGGGTGCATAAAAAATTTGGAAAGCCCTCAAAGCAACTCAAATATGTCTATATTTACAACTATACATATGGTTGCAAAGGGCTTTCGGGCCATTTGGGGTTAAGATAAAGCCCAGAAAATGCAAGAATATTTTTCTAAAATGATAAACCATTTGCCTACGCTCTGTTCCTTTTAATCTACTCCAAAGAGGGAAATGACCTCTATTCTTTGCTTAGTCGCCTCTGAGGTCAAGCACAAAATGTATGTAGACAATGTTAGAAACTTACACTACAAAGAAAACATTGTTTGAATTGACTAAACATGTACAAATTGACAAAAAAATGTTTGAATTGACAAAAAAACGTCTACATTGATAAATCCGAATCTACAAAAGATGACCAAATTGACATCATTTTTTTGTAGAGCTATTTCAATCATTTTCAGAAGAGGGGGGGTCTTATTTTTGTTTGTGAGGGCTTCAAGCTTTACAAACTAATAAGAAACTCTTTAGACATGATGATGAATTTTAAAATTTTGCTTATTTATTGGTAGAGTTGTGAATTTGATTTAACTCTTTAGTTGCCATTGGTTTTCTTACTCATAAAGCTCTAAATATGTACTTGTCATTAGTGCTAACGTTCAATCTTGCTTGTTCATCACTTAATGGTGGAATTAAGACAACCCATTGGGGTACTAAGAAGGGATCAACCCCAAACTTGTTTGTTGTATTGTAACACAATGTGTGTATTGAGAACACAGTTGAAACTATTGAAAATATAGTTAAATATATGTTAACATGATTAAGTACATGATTAAGAATAAAAGTGAAAAGATTATGGGAATAGGAGAGGATTTGAGTAAAAGGGATAGGATTCGAGTAAAAGGGATTGTAGCAAAGCTATGATTTAAGTTACTTTGGAGTTTGGTTATGTATTCAAGTAGATTTAAATCTTTGATTCGAATTTCTTTTAGACTTCTATTCTCTACTTTATTTTTATTTTCTTTTTTTTTGAATAATTGCTGGTGTAAATTTATGTTCAAATAGTTTAGATAAGAATATTTGATAAATGAAAGTAATATAAAATATAAGTAAGTTGAAGAAAAATAAAGACAATTGAAGTAACATGGGCTAAGAAAAAAAGGATGAGCAAAAGTTAAAGGTAGACTAAAGTGTAGGAGGAAATGGATATAAAAAGAAAAAAATGATGAAATCTTGGTTTCAAAATTTATTTGGATGTGACAAGAGAGCTTGGGGAGATCACTCCTTGTAATTTTATGATATACATCTAAGTTAAAAGGGTACTTAATATAAGCCTATTTATCTAAAGTATGGTATTTAACCCCTAAAGGACCATTGTCCCTTTGGGGGACAAATGGAATTTTGGGCATGTACCTATGGCTAAGCTACTTTGTGTGATTTTCTGGAACTTTTATTGAAGGTGAGAAATTCAAAGATCTATGTGGGAATGTAAGTTTTTCTTCATCCCAACATTTATTCAAGAAGTTATGCATAAAATTCTGGAAAATGCTGCTCCCCATGCAGACAAAAATTTCTTTATATTTTTTTATTTTTTTGAAATAAAATTCTGAAATAGGTTCTTTAGACTTATATAGACATGGGGAGCTTTGAATCATTCAATTTTGATAGACGAGATGAAAGTTATGAGGATGTTTTGTTTGCAGGCAGTTATGGATTCTCTACTCTAAAATAAAATTTGAAGTCCTTTATTTTACTCAATTTTCATTTTTTTGGAAAAATAACAAAACCAAAGGTTGTAGATTGTTGATCACAACATTATAACTATTGGGATTTGCATTTTTCATTTTAATAATTATATTCTTAACAAATATAATGTTTTGACTCATTCTCTACTTCTTTTTACTTAATAAATTTTTCCATGTGTTGTATAGTTCCAATTGATTTGAAAATTCTCTTACACATACCTAACTTAGTCTTCTACATGGGAAAAAAAAAACCTCAACTTTGCGTAGAGCAAATTTTTGATATAGGAGTGGTCAACAGCTTCTAAATTTTTTGGGCAATACAAAAAAAAACTTTTTTCTTCACTTCACATGTAAATATCTCACTCCTTGTTTGGAATAAGCTCATTTTTTTATTCCAAGTACCTCATACTGTCTAGAGTAAGATCTTATGGTTAGATTTCAAAAAAAAAAAAATTACCATTCCTTTCATCTCCAAAAGTGGCAGTTTTTGTGTTTTTCACAAGGAAAAGGGCTTGGTCCTTTAGGGGTTAAAATGACCATGTTTTTATATAAAAAGTTACACAAGGTGTATTTTTGATACCCTATGTTTATTTGTAAATTCATTTATTTGGTTTTTAAATGGGGTTGTTTTGTGTAGAAATTTTATTTGTACAATTTTGTCATGTCCCTACTATTCTTAAACCCCTAAAGGACCGCAACTTATATTTTGTCAAAAGACACTCAAAACTGCCATTTATATGGCCAAAAGTAAAAAAGTTTGAAAATTGATCTTTTTGCATATCTAACCATAGGATCTTGTACTAGACTAGTATAAGAATGTGTAAAAAAATTCAAACACTTTGACATCATAGATTGCAACATATTTGCATTTAAAGTGAAAAAAACAAACTTTTTTGCACCTTGCATGATTAGATTACTTGACCTTGAACTTTTTAACTTAATATTTTTGTCCCACAAAGTTTGGAAGTTTAAACCTTTATGATGGAAAATTGAGTTGAGAATCTTTGGGAAAATACTAAACAAAAAATACTTAGTTTTCATTCTTTAAAGAAAAAATGGGTAGAAGAAGGTATGAGACTGAACAAAAACTTAAATTGTTAATAAACTTGCAATGGAATTGAAACACAATAATTCCAATGGTAAGATTGTTCTAGCAATCAAATTTCACCCTTTCCAACAATTTTTTTGAAAAAAATGTTAAACTTGCATTCAAAAATGAACTTTATAAGTCATTTTTTCAAGAAGATGCTTAAATTGCCCAAAAAACAAAATTGTCCATAATTTTGTCATAACTAGTCCAAAAGGAATGAATCAAAGCTTCAAATGTAGAAAAAGATATAATCTATGAGGTTATTATTATTATTTTTTAATTTCAATTTTTTGTAAAAACAAACTTACTGCCCGATCTCCCCATATTTGTGCTTATTTGGGCATAACTTTTGCTCCCAGGCATAGATTGGAATAAAGATTAGATTCTTCATAAGCCAATGTGTTTTCCTATCTTCAAAAAAAGTTTCAAAAAATCAGGACAAAAATTGAGGCTATAGGTGCTTGCCCAAAATGCTATTTATCCCTTGAAGGGACAATGGTCCTTTAGGGGTTAAAAAAAAACGTTTTTTTCTATTACATATAAACATATGGTATACACCATGAAACCAATGATAAGCATATGAATTAAAGGACCATTATCCAAGTGAAATTTATTATTAACAAGTTTTAAATATCTCTTGATTCTATGGCATGCATTTAAAACAATTCAACATGGAGAGTAACAAGCATTACTATATATTTTTATAACCCCTATTTGTTAAGGCTAATTTATTAGTAAGAATTTCCTACTACCTGATGTTTTCACATACCCAAATTTATATATATTAAAATGTATAGTATTTCATGAACCCCATAGTAGCTCTACATATAATATAAATTTTATGATCTTAGAATTAAATGGTCCCTATCTTTTAACTCATGTAGTTTCTAAAACATAGGCTAGTGATCTCCTTGAGCAAAAGAGTTGGAATAGAGGTCTAGACTTTAGAGGCACAAATGTTGATTGAAGAAAAATTTAAAAATGGAAATTGAAGATAATATTTCAAATAAGAGGAATGACAAGTATTCAAATATATTTGTTTAAAAGCCTTTGGAAATAGAATAATCAATATCCAAAGTGAAGGAAGGTTACAAATCATGGCAAGAAAAGGGTGTCAATTTTGAAACCATGATTTTGGCAAACTTTAGAGTAGATGCAAAATAAAATTGGGTGTTTTTCCAAGTGTCGTATTTAAAGTGAATAAAAATTTCAATAGCACAAGAATTTTGAGTAAGGAAATATGAAGGAATTTGCAACTGAAGTTTGAAAACAACATAGAGATATAAGTACATATTATGTTTTGGGGTGGTATGGATGATGGAGTTTGAAATACTTTATAATATTAGCTCGTAAGTCTTGTACTTGGTTAACAAATTGCAAAAATATATTGTATTTTTATTGCAAAAATCTCTCAAAGACATTTGGTATTCCTATTAAAATATGTTAAATCAATTAATTTGGTCATAACAAGATGAATGACACAAGGTTTACAAGAGGTTAGATTGAAGAATATGGTCCATTACAAGGGATTTGGACCCAAGAATGGACCCCTTCCCCCAAAATTGTGGGAACTTTGGGAACACTTCCACAACACTTCCACTTAGGCAATTAGCAGTATGACATGACATTAGGGCAACCACGTCAGATGTTATTATTTAGTTAATATTTTTGGAGCAAAAGAAACTTTCTTTGATTTTTTTTTGTGACTTTTTTTTTAATTTTAAAATTTTAAAATATTTTTTTTGAAAACCAGCATTGGGAACATCCAAACTCACAGCCCTTTCTTGGGTCCAAATCCTTTGTAATGAAAACCTTATAGAGGAGTTTATGAAGGCCATGCAAATGTGTTTGTAAGCCCACAAATTGCTAATGCAACAAAACAAAAAAGCGGCTAAAGTATTCATGTTAGTTATTACCAAAATTGAGAGATTTGATGGGAAAAATATCACTAAATGTTAGAGGCTATACGCTTGTAAAATGGAGATGTATCATGTAACAAAAGAGAAGACGATCAAATTCTTTGACCAAATAATTGTATCAAACTTTAGAAAGAAAGTGAGGCAATTGTATGAAGACATTTATATCAACACTAGTTTAAGCACCTGTCGGTCTGACGGGACCCGAAATAATTTCAAACCCAGTCATGCAAAATCTTTCTATCATAAGAAAATAATACTTATTTTTTATCTACACACTCCAGTATCAAGCTTTACTCAAAACGTTTTTTTTGTTTACAAAACATTCCCTTGCAATAAAGCATTTTTTGTTCTATACGCATAGAGTTTTTTACCAAAACAATAAAAGGAAAGTCACTATTTTCTCATGCAAAAAAATATTTTTAATTTTTTACCTTTGCAAATTGTTTACCCATGTAGTAATTATTCACGCTATTATTTTAGCTTTTTACCCATGCAATTTTGTTATATTGTTTACTCACGCATTTTTTTACGCATAATTTTTTTTCTCAAGCGAGATTTCACTTATGCAAGTTTTTAACCCAAATTTTTTTTTACCCATGCTAGTTTATTTATACATGCGGTAAGAATATTGTGGTAAAAGCATTGCCAAAAGGGAAAACTAAATTTTGTTATATATATACTAGTATAGGCACTCGTTGGACCGATGGGACCCGAAATGATTTCAAGCCCAATTAGGCAATTATGCAAAATATTTCCCTTGCAAGAAAATAACTTTTACTTTTTATCTATGCTCTCCAATATCAAACTTTACCCAAAACATTTGTCTTTGTTTACAAAACATTCCCTTGCAATAAAGTATTTCTTGTTTTATACCCATAGAGTTGTTTACCCAAACAATAAAACAAACGTCATTGTTCACTCACACAATTTATTTATTTTTACTTTCACAGCTTTTTTACCCATGTAGTAATTAGCCATGCAATTTTTTTATATAGGCACCCATTGGTCCTACAGCATGCAAAATCATTTCAGGCTCAATTTGGAGAACAATTTTCTTGCTTTTTTTTATTTACTTTTCATCCATACAATTCAATCTCAAACTTTACACATGCCAATAAAATATTGGTTTTTGTTTACAAAAACAACTTTTTACCCATACCTTTCTTTCACCCAAGTTTTTATTTACGTAAGTTTTTACCTATGCAATGTTTTTACCCATGGAGATTTGTTTACCCATGTAGTAAAAAAACATGGTAAAAGGATCACCAAATGGGTAAACTAAATTATATTATATATATATATATATATATATATATATGAGCAGGATTTGAGAGGCCTAATTAACCCTTAAGGCCCAAGCACTATTTTTTGGCAGAATAGTGATTTTGGGCAGCTCACTACAAGTGGATGTTTCATCTTTTTTCTTTCAAAATTTCACACATGATGTATCTAGGATTAGCTTTAAGGTCCGACAATTTTCATAACTTCTAACTACATGGTTCAAAAGTTATTGCATGATATGTTGTTTTTTAAACTCCGGGCAGCGTGGGCAACTCAAAAAAATTCTTTAATAATTATTATTTTTTGAGCTTTTTTGTTGAAATTGGTTCTTTAGACTTATGTGTACTTGGGAAGCTTTGAACCATTCCATTTTGATTGATGATATGAAAGTTATGAGACATTTGAGTTTGTGGGTAGGTATGGAGCTCCATACCTACCCACAAACTCAAATGTCTCATAACTTTCATATCATCAATCAAAATGGAATGGTTCAAAGCTTCCCAAGTACACATAAGTCTAAAGAACCAATTTCAACAAAAAAGCTCAAAAAATAATAATTATTAAAGAATTTTTTTGAGCTGCCCACGCTGCCCGGAGTTTCAAAAAACAACATATCATGCAATAACTTTTGAACCATGTACTCAAAAGTTATGAAAGTTGTTGGACCATAAATCTACTCCTTGGATATATCATGTGTGGAATTTTCAAAGAAAAAAAATGAAACATCCACTTGTAGTGAGCTGCCCGAAATCCATTTTGTCCCCCAAAGGGACAAGTGGGCTTTTAGGGGTTAAAGGTAACACTTCAATAAAGACATTGAAAAAATGTCATATATAAATTTTTGTAATTGAATGGAGTAGTGACCAAACAAGCGTATGTAACCTAACGAATTGCTTAAGAAGTTTGATACAAAGTTTGAACTACTTTCATTATTCATTAGCAAATTAACAAACTTTGTAGATGCCCCTTTCATTCCCCTCTCAAGTTTCAAGGGACCCCAAAGAAGGTTTTAATTTGTGTTTTGAAATATGGAGATTATCTTACAACCAACTTTTCCTAATCCAAAGCTTTGAGTGCAGTGATGGTTAAGAGCCTTGGATTTTAATGGAAGCAAGGAAACCATTTAATTATAATGATGCATAATATTAAAAAATTATAAAAAACTGTAGCATGGTACTTGATTGTGTCAACTCAAGTTTGGAACACCATATTAAATCCATGCTTTTGTAGTGCTTAACCCTTAAGAGACTAAGCCAAGTTTTTTTGCAAAAGTTAGTAATAATTGTCACTTCAAGAACAATAAGTAGAAAGGTAGAAACAAATGTTTAAAAAAAAATTCATCCATAGGATCTTGCCCTAGACTACAAGAGGTACTTATGGAGAAACTCATGTCATTTCATATAGAGAGGAGTGAGATATTGACATCTGAAGTGAAGAGTTTTTTTTTTCCTTCTTGCTCAGGCCTTTGATTGTTTCTATAGCAAAAAAATTACTCTACACAAGGTTGAGATTTAATTTTCCATGTAGACAACCAAGTTAGACATGTGTGGAAAATTTCTCAGATGATTTGGAAGTGGATAGCATACTAAGTTTTTCTCAAATTAATGAATAAGGTAGGAACACCTGTAAGTGTTAGTTTAAGGGTTTTGAACATGATGACCATTAATAAACATCTAGCAAATTATAGGATCTTGTTAGCAAGAGAAAAATAATGAGTTTGCAATTTCAAATGTATTATTTGGATACTATGAGAATAAGTTGTGACTTTTTAAAGAGCAAATTGCCATTGTACCCATAACCAACATTAAGGTTTCATATTCACATGTTGTACATCCTTGTAATTACATCTATTTACTTCTACAAATTTTCCAAGATTTTAGAGGTGACGGTTATGGGGATATTAACACTTATGGGTGTTCCTACATTATCATATTTATTGATATTGTCATCACAATTCTTGTACTCTTTGCCATTGCTCTCAGTTGTACTAAGTTAATCCTCCACTCCACTCTAAACCTCCAAGTGCAAATACCTTTGACACAATCCACAGAGAAGTATTTTTGAGGGAAATTTTCATGGATACCCTTGAAGCTTGCAATGTTTTCATAGATACTCCTGCTTTTTCAGAAATATCACAAATACCCTTGACCAAAAAAATTAGAGTTTTGTTTTGTTATGCATGTCACTTTCTTCTCCCTTTATGCACACACTACTTCTTTCTTATTATGTGTGCACACAAAAGAAGAAAGGAAATAGCATGCACAACAAAACAAATGCCTAAATTTTTTGTTCCAAGGTATTTGTAATATTTCTGAAAAAACAGGGGTATCTATGAAATTATTACAAACTTTAGGGGTGTCCATGAAATTTTCTCTATTTTCAAATAGTATGAAGAGACGAGTCAGACAACCATGCACAGCTGTTGACAGAAATCTGATAGAATGAAATTCCTCATCGAATGCTGTGCGCCTGTGCGTAGATGCACATGACGGTGGACTCTAGTTCATCCACTGAAACCCTAGACTAAGAAACCACACATGAAGTCCGTGCAAAGTAGGAAAAGCAGACTCTAACAATGATCCCTACCGTGATTAGAACACAATCATGCTCTTAATTAAAAAGACAAAGCCCTGAGGGCATCTCCACCTGTGCAGACTCGCTCAAAGTTTTTCATCTGGTGTGGCGAGGCATGAAGGCTTTCAATCTTCACCCATGTTCTTTGAAAAGGTGGCTTAATACTCCAAGACATCTTATAAATAAGCAGTTGACCACTTATCTAGAGAAGTAGAGAATAAAGTTAACTACACTTGGGGTGAATAGTGCATGAATAGTGGTATGGAGAGTGGCTTGCTAGACTCGCCACATTAGAGAGTTTGAGAGGGTCTTGAGAGGGGCCTGGCTACTTTTCATCCACTTTGAGCGTGCCAAAGCCACCAGTGGAAATGCCCTCAAAAGAGTTGGCAAAACCTCATGACGTTGTTAACACTAGTTGTAGAGGCGCATTTGCTAGATTTAGGTTAGAGCTACAGGCATCCCAAAATGCATGAAGGTAATGAAAATTTGACTAAAGTTGGAAAGAGTGATTGATATGTGAAAATTCATCCAAAGAACTATTAATATTAGCTACTTTCATCCAAAATATGGTGAACTAGGTTATTGCTCAAGGTGGGATTTGACGATTTTATCAAGATTTTCACGCAAATTTCTTAGTGTACTAGAGGCTTTCCAAGGTAAGATTTTGACAAAAATTCACAAAGAAATTAAACCCTGTTTGCAGGGAGGAAATATAGTTTGTTCTACGAGTTTCAAGGAACTACCACCTAAATGTGGAAGATTTCAAGGTCCATTGCTAGAAGATGAACATTGCAAGCACAAAGGAAGGTAATTTGTTATCTTACAAACCCTTCTTACTCCCGCGGCTCCCCATTCTCACCGGGACATCCACCAGCAGTTTGTCAGCTGTGATTATTGTTCTAAGATGAGTCACATAGAATCTCATTCTTATTGGTAAAATGCGTGAGCGGAATGTGCACGGACAAATATATATAAGCAAAGACTAAAAGCACAAGAAAGTTTCAAAACCCCACCACCAAGAAGGTCCCACATCATTACTACCACTTTTTGAGGTTATACATGGAACATTCTCATTAGTTGCTTAAAATGGGGGAATGTGTCATATGAGAGAACTTGTTTTAATGATGCATTCTAAATACGTTTGAGAGACTCATTTCAAATCCATGTTGGTGGACACACGTCAGGGAAGAAGACAAAAAGATTCTCACCCAAACATGTCCAACTGTGCAATTGGAATGGGCCTTTAGTTTACTGCACATATGTCAATGTGGGGCTAGGGTGGACAAGCACTATTTTTTTTTACCCACCAAAACATGTGAGAGTTTATATATTTACTACAGGGAGATTGAATTTGAGAATTCTGAATTCTTATTTGGATTCAAAGACCCTCCTTTGGTCTGGGCCTAAGGAAAATACCAATTGAACACCCAAAATAATAGGGGGCAAATTATTACTGAGTTACCCTTATTTGGTAAAAAACATGAGTGAGCTTTTATGCCCTGGTCCCACATTGAGCATACGTGTAGTAAACTAAGCCTTAGGGCATCCTTCAATGCAAGGGGGTGGCCGGTGAAACTTAACCCTTAAAGGATCAAGCAAAGTTTTCACCAATTTTTTTTCAAAACTGTCATTTTTAGAGCATCAACCAAATTTGAAAACAAAAACATTTTTATGTATATGTGACCATAGGATCTTGTAGAAGAATAGTCTTAGAAGATGTAGAAAAAATTTCAGAGGTTTCTACCACGTAGATTGGAAGTTAGAACGGTTTGAATTTTCAAAAACGTCTTGTGAAAAACCGGGCAGCTACTTTTCAAAAGGTGAAATTCCTAAGAACAAAAGACCATGTGGGTGGTGCTTCTCTAAATTCCTTATTCCACCTAAGTAAAGTACATGTCAAAAAAATTTCAAATCATTTGGAATTGTATAACATATGGAAAAAAATTAGTAAGTAAAAAGAAGTAGAGAATGATCCAAAACACTAAATTGTTAAGGATTTAATTATAGAAATGAAAAATGCCAACCCCAATGGTCATAATGTTATCATAAACAATATTCATCCTTTGATTTTGTTTTTTTTTCCAAAATGTTGAAAATTGAGTAAAATAAAGGACTTCAAAGTTTATTTTAGAGTAGAGAATCCATAACTTCCTGCAAACAAAAACTCCTCATAACTTTCATCTTGTTGATCAAAACGTAATGATTCAAAGCTTCCTACATCCACATAAATCTCCTAAACCCATTTAAAAATTTTGTTGTTGAAAAAAGTGACTTTTAAAAATCTACCTCGGCTGCCCAACAAACAAAAAAACAACATATTAGGCCATAACATTTTACTCATAATTCAAAATGTCATGAAATTTAGTGCATATGAAAGATAAACCTTGTCCCCACATTCTATTAAAATTTCAGCCTAAAATATGAAAAGCTCCAATCACAAGTACCTGCCCAAAATTGCTATGTTTCTAAAATGGGGGTCTAGTCCGTTAGGGGTTAAAATAGACGACCAATACATTAGGTTCTAGAAAAGTTGAAACCCCATCTGACCAATTATCAGTTGTCTATATTAAGTTTCACTTTTACCAGCCACCCTCTTGCATGGAAAGATGCCCTTACTTTCATGACCTTCCACAGAAGGCCTTGCTATCAAAATTGTTCTATTAATACCACTTGATTTTGTAATTTGAAACCTTCATTGCAAACTCCTCCTCTTCTTCACTTGTGCAAGCAAACCAGCAAAGTTTGTAATTTAGAATCCAACAACATTTAATTTTTTGGCGAAAAAATCTTACCTCAAAACTGAGATGGCAACCACTACACTAAAATTTCTAGTGAAAAATTGAATGAAATTGCCACATTCCTACATGAGCTGAAACCTAGATCACCATATTTTGGATGAAAATAGCTTATCTTATTAGTTTTTAGGTGTGCTAATCATTCGATTGTTCCAATTTTATCTTAGTTTTCCTTACCTGCCTGCATTTTGGGGTGCTAGACGCTCTACCAGTCTACCCTGACAAAAACAAAAATTAAACCCTGGTCCAAAACATCAAAAATGAGGAAGGGAGTGTGGAAACACTATGGAGGACAAGGTTTGGGACGAGGATGTCCAGGTGGCATCAAAGTACAAGACGGTCAACATGGAGGCAATAACATAGCAGGGTTTTAACCCTTCACTGCCCCTGGTAGTTTGGTGTATCTTAGAATTTGCTTGAAAGTGAACAAAATGTCAGCATTTTGATCAATCTTATCAAATTTCTTTGAAGCGCAACTATACAAATTCAAAGTGGACATGTTATAGATCACATAGGAAAAGAAATCACAACAATATCATTTATGGATTGAAAGATTATAATGTTTGATCATGAGGGTGTTTAAATTCTGAAAGTGATTTGAAGCCTTTTTATCCTCTTTTTGCATCTTAAACCTAAAATTGAGGGTACCAAAAAAATATGAGTATGTAAGGTATAACATGCTTGACCCCAATCAATTTACGGCTTCTCAATATCTATTCTACAATTTTTTAAATTGAATTTTTAATGTGGTTTTTTCTCCAAGTTCTAGTGTACTTGAAGCTCATTTCCAAGAGCCTTCAACACTAGAAAGTGAAGATTTGCAAAGGACACCCTTGCACAAAATCTTGAATAGACAAATTGCTTTAATTCCTTTTCAAAGTTAGATTCCTAGTGCTGAAAATAGACTTCAATAAGAATTTAAAAATAATAATAATCACTAAAAAAATCTTGCAGAAAGGTTGAGCATCTTTGAATAAAATTCAGAGAAGCTCGATTTGGGCCCCTTGGGTGGTGAGGGGTTAATCTAGTGGCTGAAATAGCCGTTGCCTTTCTAACAAATTCCGCATTTGTTTTCCAAATGGAGTGGGAACAAATTTTGTATACTGTAGGTGGTGAGCAGATTCAACTGGTCACTGCCGAATTGATTATTTTTTCAGAAAAAATCAATTTGGCATTAGATTTTATAATTAAACAAGATGGCACTTTCAAAAAAAGTTGTTATTATTTGGCATTCAATCAAAAAAATTAGTAGAATTAAACCTTTTTCTAAGCATCTTCCACTTTCTAAAATTAGTCATTGGTAAGAAATTTGCAAGAGATTGAGCCCTCTTGGAATCAACCTTGACCTTCCATTGTTAGTTAAGCATAATGACTTTCATAATATTCGGCATTTCAATTTTTGATTTGTTTGACATTAGGCATTTTTGGAGAATAATCTATAGAATAATTAGATAAAATTTCTGAGAATTATTTTATGCCAAATCTGCTATCAACCTACAATAGAGCATCTCTTGCATCACTAGAAAGGAAGCACTTGCAAATCAAGTTTACATGAGCTATTATAGGAAGTAGTGGATCAGAGAAGCAAATTCCCTTGCAGCCCTACAGCCTCGCTTGACCTGCAACCTTGCGTGGACATTGAGGCAATATGATTGGGTTAGAGTTCTATCAAGTGGTTGACAAGGGCAAGGGCTGTAACAAAACCTTGGAGAATGTTGAAATTTGACTAGAATTTGGGCTTATCCTGCTGGCCCCGCGCCTTCACGGGGACGAGTGCATTGCCGTTGGAGAATATCACCTAGGCAACGTTACGGGTTTGAGCTCCGAGGCTTGTTTCTAGTGCTCCAGGAGATACTCTTGGGTCATACTCAATTCACCAAGCATAAAGGCCCAGTATATCAATTTTGATCTATCAATAGTAGACAATTCATTGCATAAAAACTATATGATTTGAAGGGCATGAAAACTTTCAATCTAAAAACATAATAAAATTTTGGTTTAGGCATTGCATGATTTAGATATATCACATTAAATGTTAGATAACTTCCAAAAAACTTACAGGTCTCTCCAAATCAAGCCTAAATAAGGAAATTTTAGTAAAGTGGTTGGTACAATTGCCATCCACTTTACTAAAATTTCCTTATTTAGGCTTCATTTGGAGAGGCCTCTAAGTTATTTGGAAGTTGGCTAACATTTAATGTGATATATCTAAATCATGCAATGTCCAAACCAAAATTTTATTACGTTTTTAGAATGGAAATTTTCATGCCCTTTGAATCCTATAATTTTTGTGTGATTAATTCTCTGCTAATGATACATCAAGATTGATATACCGGGCCTTTATGCCAAGTGGATTGAGGATGCCCTTAATGGCACTATCACATCACCATTTCCGTCATATTCAAGAAAAGCATTGGCGCATGATTGAATTGACAAGAACATGTGAAAAAATACTTTTTTGTTATTATGATAAGTTCTTTTAAAAAATTTGTGTCATTTAAACCACCATTCCCTTGTAATAAAATAGGGTTGTTGCAAGAAACAGTACTTGTCAGTTTTGTCTCAAACAATCTTAAACAACCTTAGTACTAGTAGTACTGTGAGCTTTTGAAATGTTCTTAAAAATAAAATAAAATATGGATAAAATGTAAAGCACTTGAAGTAGCATACTTGAGAAAATTCAATCCTAGAAAAACAAGAATTCTAAAAATTATGCACAAAAATAGAGAGACTAGAAACACCAAGAAAAAAAACACTTTGCTTTTTGATTTTTGAAAAAAAATAGAAGAATTCAAAAAAATAAACTAAAAATTGGCCATTTTTCCTAACTTGAAGAGTTGAAGGTGCTCCTTTTCCATCAAACTAATTTTTGGGAAAAGTAAATTGAGTTTTGTGCATTTGTGCAAAAGTCATGCACTTTGAACACACATAGAAGGTGGATATTTTACTATTTTTGAAAAATCCCTTGTATGATTGTCTAACTTTAGTACAAGAACTGTTTGTGAATTTTTGCCTTCAGATTTGCATTTCAGGGTCAGAAATAGTACTCAAAACCCCTAAATGGCCAAAGTAGACACCTAATTGGAGGCCATTTAAAAATAGAAAATTGAATTTAGAAATATTCAAAAAATCAGTAAATATTTGTGACTATTACATGCACCTTAATTTCAAAATTCAATATGAAAATGTTTATGATGCAAAAGTTATAGCCAAAAAACCACTCGCCAAAGACCAAAGGGACAAAAAATAGTACAAGTATTTCTTGCAATCACCCAATAATCCTTTGGGATTAATACGTGTACAAGAAGAAAGTCATATAAGGTAACAAAACCTCACACACATTTTCAATGTACCCAGTCTAAACTCATTACATTCTAACATGGTCAAAATGAAGGCTGGAGCTCTTGGGGGGGCTCATTATTTAGGTAATGTAATTATTATTTTTTGAGGTAAGAAAGTCAAAGGTATTTTCAAAATTACAAATGAAGCACTAAAAATTGAAGTGCCTTTATTACTTCTAGATGTAGCAATAGAAGACGGTTTTATAACTAATTGAAGAAGGTTGAAGGCCATGAACTTGATTGCAAAATAGCATTATTTGTAGGCTAAGGAATTTGGAACAAAAATGGAAGCTACAATATTGACAATTACAAAAGTTTTAGCAAGTACAATGTTCATTTCTGATCCACCAAGCCTTTCAAAGAGTGAAACTTTGGATAAAAATACTTTGGAAAAATTTGTGAAAAGATTTAGAAAGTTGAAGGTGGAAATGAATGCATGAAAGAGAAAGATGACGCCAAGCTCATCACAACTCATTAGCAGACACTTGAAATTCGTAATAAAGTGCATCTGGTGTGATGGTTCAATCCATAATCATACGATTGTGGATCATATGCATATGCCAAAAAAACAGCATTGTCACTTTTAGCCCCTAAAGAACCAGGCCACCAAGGGTGTTTTTTAAGAAAAAATCAGAAACTGCCAACTTTTAGTGCATTGTCCAAAATTGAAAACAAAAACTTTTTTCTCAATTTCAACTGTACAGAAGTGAGTAAAACAAAATAATGAATATATGTGCAAAAAAAATTTAGCCCATTTGACCACGCAGATTGTAAGATTATAATGTTTGAAGTGAGAATAACAACTTTTTTTTCATTCTTGCAAAACAAGGTCAGCAGACTTTGAGCCTTCCTAGAGTAAATTTTTTGCTCTACACAAAAATGAGCTTTTTGACCATTCACAAGTACATGATGTTAGGTTCACTCATGAAATTTTTGAGATGCAAATACAAAATCTAGATTATTCTAAATCACTCTGCAAAGGTTTAGTGAATCAACAATACATTAGTAATTCTTTCATGATTTCTTGTGCAATGAGGAAGTCTTTCATTTGAAATCTGAACAATAAAAAGTTAGAGACAAACATTTGGAACATGTGAAAAAAAGTTTCAAGAGCTTTGGATTTATAGATTGAAAGATACAAGGGCTTGAAGTTAAAGGATTTTTTTTTAATCTTGAAATTGCCTGGACATAGCTAACAAAGTTTGACTCCCTTCAAAATGTGATGTGAGAGCTCTTTTTTTTGTTGACAATTGTAGATCATGTTTTTTTAGTTACATACTAGCCAACTTTCAAAAGTTCATGAGAATTTTAGCATAAGATTCTCCAAAGATGCCCAAACTACCCAAATTCTTTTGGGCAATATAACTTTTGAACCGCGCTTTTGATTTGAGGAACAAATTACACTCCCACTTGAGGATACACATTTGCACCTTGTGTAACAATTTTGAGAACATCTAATAAAAAGTAACTCCATATGACCCTACCCAAGTTCTCAAATGGTTATTGAACAGCCACTTGGTCCATTAGGAGCTAAGAAGGGTAAAACATTAGCAAACTTTTTAGCTCTCCAATAGCTGCCTACAAAGTCTCTAAAGGGGTCTTAAAACATGTACCTATTACAACAAACAAATCACTAATCCCTTATTTCCGCTCACCGTTTGAATTCAATGCAATCATGAAAACTAAACTCTTATGTTATCCCTACTGGACAATAACTATGGGTACAAATGTACAATAGGACCATAAATTCTACTTTACTCTATTTGAATAGATGAATAAAGTACTCAGATAGTGAGTAGTGAGTACATTTACATATATTATGAGTACAATGCCTTTATTTGTTTTGGGTTGTGCATGTGGCTTAAGTCCTTCATACAAGGTAGCTATGGATATGAGTGCCCTTTTCTTGTACTCACACTAGCCAATTAATAGCTTGGTTTGTCAAACCTTAAGGGGCTCTTGGAGGTGTTAGAGATGCTACTTAGAAGAGAATCTAAAAACTTATTTGGAAGAAATGGCATGAAAAAAACCACAAATGGAGAGCTGAAAAGAAGCAACTTTACATATAGCCAAAAAATAGACTTGCACCATGGTTGTCATATTGGATTGCACATCCATTTGCTTGCTTGTTTGTCCAAAGTGCCCAATTGAACTCATGCCTGTTTGATGTAACCGATTCATAATTGAGTTCAAAAAATGGTTAAAAATTATAAGAATACTTACTTTATATGTGATGGTGACACTCATTGCTGCCAACATGATGTCAAAATGTGGATTTAAAACCATATCATGTAGTAGAAATGAAGAGTAGTAATTTGGATCTTCCTTTCTTAAGTCAAAGTCCCTAAAAATGCCCTAAAAAGCAAGAGTGGACAAACACGTATGTCCATGCCATCCATCCCCAACAAAACCCTTAAGATTTGACACTCTTAACATTTATTGAGCCTAAGCCGGGTACATTAGAAAATAAAAAATGTGTGAAGTGGCTCTACCTCGTATGACCTTTCTATTGTACATTACAAAAACCATGAATAGAAAATGGTAATCTAGTCCTTGTGTGGACCTTATCCACATGCACAATCTAAAACAATACAAAAAGACATTGCATTGATAAACTATGTAGATGCACTCACTAGTCACTATCCAAGTACTTCACTCATCTACACAAATAGAGCAAAATAGAATTTATGGTTCTATTGTACTCACATCTTTGTCCTATTGAGATGGTAGATCAATATAATTTTCATGATTCCATTGAACTCAGAGGGTGGACAAAATTAGGGATTAGTGATTTGTTTGTTGCAATAATAAGTACATGTCTTGGGTAGCATTGTTACTTAGGGCAAGTTTAGATTGTCAGACAACATGTGAACAGACAAAACAAACCAAAAGGGTAGATATGTCTGCTCTTGTTTTTTAGGGCATTTTTAGGGTTTTTGACTTAAATAGGGAAGAAATTAATCACTACTTTTTGTTTTTGCTTGCATGATAAGGCTTTAAATCCACATTTTGACTTCATATTGGAAACAATGATTGTCACCAACACATTGAAGTAAGTTTTTTCATCATTTTTTATCATTTTTTGAAGTCAACTATGAGTTGACTACATTGGATGGACATGAGCTCAATCAGACACTTTGGGTAGATGGGCAACCTGATAGACAGGGGGTCCAATGTGACAACCATGGTATTGGGGTCCTTTTTTTATCCTTTTTGAGACTTCTTAAAGATCTTGTTGAGGATTCATAAGTTTGTTAATGTTTGTGCATCTCCTTGTGTTGTTCAATAGCCAAATCTTGCCCAAGTAACAAACACCATATTAAATAAAGGGAATTACTAAAATGACACCCTAAATTGCTAACAAGACACCCCCTCTAAGTATGAAATTTGATATTTTAGTGCTCTTTTTGATTTATTAAGTGGTCCATCATTCATTCAATCACAACATTTTCACCTCCTTGAAAGAAATAATGACAAATACAAAATATATCAAAAAATAGTATTGGTGCAATTTTATATATATATATATATATATATATATATATATATATATATATATATATATATATATATATATATATAAAACTGCACCAATACTATTTTTTGATATATTTTTGCTTCAAGTAACTCAAAAGTCCTATATTTTTAGTTTGAAATTTAAGCATACCTATTTTTTTTAGTAGAATCTTAGAATGATAAAGTTGAAACAAATCTTTTGATCCAAATAAAAAAATTAGCAAAATCAGCATTAAAAATCACATTTTCATGCTTAGAGGGGGTGTCCCATTAGCAATTTAGGGTGTTGCTGTAGTAATTCCCTAAATAAATTGGGAAAAAATAATGCATTATTCATTAAATTGGGAAAAAGGGAGGTACTATTTTGCACTCCACTTTAAACCCAAAAAGTCACCTTAAACTAAATTCAAAGGTATCAAATTCAATTTGAGCCACAAAAAAATTTCCCTTGCAAATTCCCCCTCTCAAGAGAGGGCACATGTACCCAAAAAAATGATGTGAGCTCAAATTTAGGTGGTCACCTGAAACCTTCACCAAAATGTACCATTTTTTCCAATTTAACAAATAACGCATTAAATGTAATTTTGAGACTTTTGAATTCTATATTTTTAAAGTGCATTTCATGAATCTTCTTCAAGAAACACAAAATACAAAAGTCCCAAATTGCAGTTTTGCCCAATTTACGTAATATAGTGTTAACAACCATGACTTACACCATTGAGGCATTGACTGATTGACCATTGAGGCTAAACAAAATATTTAACAATTTTATTGCATACAATCAGAGAGGTAATGACGAGAGAAGCTCAAGCCATTAGGAAGCTCACAAGGGTTTAGGGTCTGGTTAACCCTTAAAGGACGGGCCTACAACCATCAATTTTGCATGGAATTGCAATCATTTTTTAAGGAGTTATTCTGGCACTGTAATCAATATTAAATTTCAATATTATAATTTTAGTAGAAGAAGGTATGTGCATACTACATGAGCAAAAAATGTTCATAAATTTTGGAGAAATTTTGAAATTTTTGTAAATTTTTGAAGCAAATGTTAAAGAAATTCATATGAATTTTAATATGTATTTAATTATGTCAAATTTTTTATTGTGGATGTTAAATGTGATGAAGATCATTGTGATGGAATTTTTCTTCCCATGTTGATAAAATTAGAAAAAGTAACCATTCCTTGAAAACAGGTACTCAACTTGTGACAATAATAAAAATTTCAAAACTTAAAATTTTTCAAATCTTAAAGTACAAGAAGAGATTAGATTTGGTAAACTTTCTAATGCTAATTATGCTCAAACTAAAAACACATGATTTTAATAACTCATATTGAGTTTTAGTAAAAAGATCCTCAAAATTCAAAATACACTACACGTAGTGCATCTTTACTACTCAATTGGCAAGTGGGACCCTTTAGTGGACATTATGCATGCAAAAGATGTCTATCTACATGCTCAAGATTGCACTATTCATATTCCAACAGAATTTTAGATGAAAAACAGTGTTATTCCCCTGTCAGAGCATTTTTCAGTCATCCAAAAGCCACAAAATGGCTCCAGCGACGTTTAACCCTTAAAGGACCAGACCCTCTCTTCTAGAAACATAGCGATTTTGGGCAAGTACTTGTGATTGGAGCTTTTCATATTTTAGGCTGAAATTTTAATAGAATGTGGGGACAAGGTTTATCTTTCATATGCACTAAATTTCATGACATTTTGAATTATGAGTAAAATGTTATGGCCTAATATGTTGTTTTTTTGTTTGTTGGGCAGCCGAGGTAGATTTTTAAAAGTCACTTTTTTCAACAACAAAATTTTTAAATGGGTTTAGGAGATTTATGTGGATGTAGGAAGCTTTGAATCATTACGTTTTGATCAACAAGATGAAAGTTATGAGGAGTTTTTGTTTGCAGGAAGTTATGGATTCTCTACTCTAAAATAAACTTTGAAGTCCTTTATTTTACTCAATTTTCAACATTTTGGAAAAAAAAACAAAATCAAAGGATGAATATTGTTTATGATAACATTATGACCATTGGGGTTGGCATTTTTCATTTCTATAATTAAATCCTTAACAATTTAGTGTTTTGGATCATTCTCTACTTCTTTTTACTTACTAATTTTTTTCCATATGTTATACAATTCCAAATGATTTGAAATTTTTTTGACATGTACTTTACTTAGGTGGAATAAGGAATTTAGAGAAGCACCACCCACATGGTCTTTTGTTCTTAGGAATTTCACCTTTTGAAAAGTAGCTGCCCGGTTTTTCACAAGACGTTTTTGAAAATTCAAACCGTTCTAACTTCCAATCTACGTGGTAGAAACCTCTGAAATTTTTTCTACATCTTCTAAGACTATTCTTCTACAAGATCCTATGGTCACATATACATAAAAATGTTTTTGTTTTCAAATTTGGTTGATGCTCTAAAAATGACAGTTTTGAAAAAAAATTGGTAAAAACTTTGCTTGGTCCTTTAGGGGTTAAACGTGAATATATCCAGCATGCCCAAGACACAAATGTCAAATGATGCATTGATACAGAGGTGAGAGAGTCAGAGAGGCGTGATTATGTATCTAAACTTGAAACATACTTTCCAATTCAAGATTTCCACAAAAATAATAATACTGCACACTGATCACTGATCAGTGGGAGTGTCCTAAATGGTAAACCTAAGTTTTTTGAGGCAAGAAAGTGAAAATGGAGACAAGCAAAGTTATGGGAAACAAGGGAAGATTAAATAATTATATGGGAAAACCGTCGGTGGAAACTGGAAACCCCACGTGCAAAACCCGTGGCTTTGCTCATTACACCGTAACAGCAGAGCTACTAAAGTTTAACCCCTAAATGCCCAAGGCACCCAATTTGGGTGTCCAAAAAACTTCAAAAAACTTTGAAACTCTATTGAAGGTACAGATTTCATCATTTTCAAGTTCTTTTTTTTGGAAAAGTTGCACGCTCAAGTTAGCTCCACTGTTCAAATTCAACTTCCTTCATATCATATTCCAATTGTTTTTGGTAGAAGGTTAACTACAAGCATACATTTTGTGACATGAATAGTGTTGTGAATAGTGTCATGAATAGTATTGTGAATAGTGTCACAAAGCCTATGAAAAGTTGCCACATTGAAAAGGCAGGCATCAAGTTGAGCAAAAGGTGAAGATTTCCCATGGGCACTCCCTTGGGCAATAAGGGCCTTTTTACTGAAATTTTGACATCTAACAAAATCTAAAAGTGCTTTTGGACTAATTTCACTTGGAGTGTCTTTGTTATAAAAATTAGAATCCTTACACTGTTGAAATTTCTTTCATTCATAATGATTTTTGGTTATTAATTGGAGCTGAAAATTTCTTTGTATTAGACGGTTGCATTTTGACAATTGCATTGCATGCTCATTTGTGAAATTGTGATCATGGATTTGGAAGGGGGCCATTGATTTTGAAGTAACAACAATAAACACTAAAGCAATCTAAGTGGTTGTTTTCCAATTTTGCATCTAGAAGTTGCCAATTTGCATTAGAAGTTTTGGGCAGCTCCAGAAAAAGCATAAAATTCTATTCTCATCATCATTCAATTGCAAATATCTTAAAACCAGCACGGCCATTTTGGATTCTTTTTGGATAGCACCATCTAGAAGTCTTGAAGTTCAAGATTCAACGTTTACAATTTTATTTTGATGTTTAATAATGATCTTACAAGGAAAAATCAAAAACTTCAAAACTGCCTTCCGAAAACAAGAAAAACACCCTTGGGCATTTAGGGGTTAAGGGTTGTAGCAAAGCTAGTGCCTAGTGGGTCACAGCAGAGCTAGTAAGTTTAAGACTTTAAGAGCATCTCCATTGGTCCGGGCTCTGTCAAAGTTTTCCATTTGTTTTGGTTGGCCCTCAAGCCCAAGAGATGCTCTAAGGGTCACAGTAAACTAGCAGAGCTAGTAAGTTTATGTTTAACCCCTAAAGGACCAAGGGTATTTTTTTAGAAAGAGTCTTAGAAACTGCCAACTTTTAGTGCATTGCCCAAAATTGAAAACAAAAACTTTTTTTCTCAATTTCAACCGTACAAAGTGAGTAGAACAAATAAATTAATATTTGCAAAAATTTCAGCTCATTTGATTATTTGACCGCGCATATTGTAAGATTATAACATTTGAAGTGAGAATAACAACTTTTTTTTCATTCTTGCAAAACAAGGTTCAATTGGTCATTAGATTTTGAGCCTTTCTAGAGTAAATTTTTTGCTCTACACAAAAATGAGCTTTATGACCATTCATAAGTATATGATGTTAGGTTTGCTCATGAAATTTTTGAGATGCAGATACAAAATCTAGATTATTCAAAATCACTCTGCAATGCAAGGAGGTTTAGTGAATCGGCAATACGTTAGTCATACTTTCATGAGTTCTTGTGCAATGAGGAAGTCTTTCATTTGAAATCTGAACGATGAAAATTAGAGAAAAACATTTGGGGTATGTGAAAAAAACTTAAAAAGTTTCAACAGCTTTGGATTTATAGATTGAAAGATAATATGGCCTGAAGTTAAAGGATTTTTTTTTCTTGAAATTGCTTGAATATAGGTAACAAAGTTTGACTCCCTTCAAAATATGATGTGAGAGCTCATAACGCATTATTTGGTAAATGGGAAAAAGAGTACATTTTGGGACTTTAAAGAATTAAGGTGGCCTCCTTAATTCAAGCTCCAATGTTTTTCTTTGTACACGTGTCCTCACCTAAGAGGAGGAATTTGCAAGGGAAAAAATCTTAGGGGCTCAGACTAAATTTGATACCTTTAAATCTGGTTTAAGGTGACTTTTTGGGTTTAAGGTGGAGTACAAAATGGTACCTCTGTTTTTCCCAATTTAATGAATAATGCATTTCATTTTTATTTTTATTTTTTTTGACAATTGGGCACCATGTTTTTTTAGTTACATACTAGCCAACTTTCAAAAGTTGATGAGAGTTTTAGCATAAGATTCTCCGAAGATGCCCAAACTACCCGAATTGCCCAAATTCTTTTGGGCAACAAGTGCAACATAACTTTTGAACCGCGCATTTGATTGAGGAACAAATTATATTTCCACTTGGGGTTGGGGAATACATATTTGTACCTTGTTTAACAATTTTGAGAACATCTAATAAAAGTTGACTCCATATGACCCTATCCAAGTTCTCAAATGGTTGTTGAATGGCCACTTGGTCCTTTAGGGGTTAAGGACAGCAAGCAAGGTATAGCGGTGTATCCTTAGTATATTTGTGACTCTGTGAGAGCATCTCTTGCAGCAAGTCAAAACAGCCCTGTGCTTCCTAGCCGTAACGGCTTTTGTGTTTCAAATCTCCAACAGCACTCGATGTGTCCCTGTGCAGGTCGCGGGGCCTTCAGATTGAGCCTCGTTCCCGTCAAGTTCAAGCTTTCTACCTGCCCTCTTCATGGTCCCTCCCAAGCACTGTTCATGCATTGTTCAAGCAGCACCCCACTCCATAGCCAGGTGTACCCGTGCAATTCTTTGTAACACAAGTGCAGGTCCGGAAGGTTTTAGGGCTACAGGAGAACTTCAAGCCTAGCCGTGAAGGTTCCCGTCATTCTCCCCGTGAAACCTCATATTTCCACGGCTTGGAAAGCGTGTTGCATGAGATGCCCTGACCGGGGTTTAATAAACCAATCCAAGGTTTTTTTTGGTTTTCCGACCAATGCTTGTGTGGCATACTTTGAAAATTGTTTGTAGCTTGTAGGCTTTATCTTATTTTTTGTTGGAGTTGAAGGTGGCCCCATCGGCCCCTATGCATGAATTTTTGCAGCATCATGGGATTTTTTTTATAGGCAAAAAATATTCATTGACATTTTTTTTGAAAATATCCAAATAACCATTGGCATTGCTTAATTATTGCATGAAATTGCCAAATTGGATTAAACAATACCTCAAATAATTTTAAAGCGATGGCATCAATTTTCAATTTGACAAGAATTTTATGAAAGCCTAGACTACAATGCAATTTTCATTATTGCAATCTGACATTTTTTGAAAAGAAATCCCTCTTTCTTTTCTATAGGCTTGAAGCTTACTTGTTTTTTTTGAGGCAATTGGGCCTTAAATTGCCCAAAAAAATACACTGAACCAATCATACTCAGCGACTCAGTTTTCAAGGCAGACAGTGATAATTGGTGGTACAGGCCCCAGTTTTTCTGTCAGTTTAACCCCTGTGAGTAAACGGTGGGCTCACTGGGCTGGTCACAGTGGCTGCCCTGAACTGTAGCACTATTCTGGCTACCCTGAATTGTAGCGCTATTCTGTTTTAAAAGTTGCAAATGCCAACATGCAATGCATGCTGCAATGATCATGAAAATGGTGAAGGGCAACACGAGACTTAACCAGGGGTCGGGGAGAAATTTCAGCTTCACCGGCTAAAATCCGGCATTTTCTAATTTCAACCGGATTTTCACTAGCTTCTACGGTTGGATCGATTATTTCATGTGAAATTTTAAGAAATTTATTATAATATTTTATAATTAAATTTTTGGAGGAAAACAATCAATTTTTTATTTGGTAGTTTCAATTTCAACCGGTTTTTTTGCAATTTTAACCAATTGACAATACATTAACTGCCGGTTTTTCCCAATCATTTAACTTAACACACTATTTGAGAATATCCTTTAACCCCTGAGCGCCCCAACGCCCCATATATTGCCTCCTACTATTTTCAATCCTTGTTTTAAGGGACTAGATCTAACTTTTTGGTCTTACTTTACATTGCAAACTACAATTATGAAGGCATTCAAATTGTCCATGCCAATGGAGTAATGGCAAGGAAAGCCAAATGTTGTTCAAGTGCTACAAGAGATTTGATTGGGTGAAAACATCATATGGGGAGTGGTGGCACCATACAGGGCGTGCTGGCAAGTAGCGTTTTACAATTTACAGGCTACAACCGGTCAATGTCACTTGCAAGCTTCCTTGTGTAAGCTTTGTGGTAGCGGGAAAGTTGTTGGTAAGGGTTCAAGCATGTTCTAAACCCTTATTATGGCAACCGTCACCAACTGTGCCGATCATTGTTTTTTGTGCAATAGCCATTTGAAGCCCTAAAACTTAACATAAAAAGAAGTGCATTATTCAATAATTTACAAGTGTATGCATTCACATCTAATCTTGCTACTCACAAAATTTGAGATGAATCCGGGGCTTATAGAATTTTGTAAAAATCATCAAATAGCAACTACCTACCAAAAAATGAGATTTTATCATCACATGTTGTTTAATCAAATGTTATAATCTCCCATCTCTTGCAATGAATTGTTTCCAAAATTTGCAAACCATTCTCTAAGTAGGTACTCCTATTCCACTACTTTCAATGGTCACTTTTTGTGGATCATCCAATTGACCGGGATACAATGCATCAAAGTGGTCGGTCTCCAAAAACCCTGGAAAACGGCCTGCGCTCTCAGGAGTCAGGGGTTAATTTCCAGTTACCTAAAAATATGAGTGCATGATGAGGTTTTTTTTTTTTTTTTTTTTTTTGCCCTTCTATAGCTGATAGACCATGTAATCATGTATCTATGACCACTTCTAAAAATATCAGATAAAAAACAGCTGTCGTTCCATTTTTGTTCCATGGGAATCCATGCTACAGAATCATATATTGTCGGACTAAACCTGTCCGCCTAGTCGGTTGAGGGTTAAACAGCTACCAGGGTTTCAGTTTCAACACGCGTGCTTGGCTGAAATCTAAGAATTTTGACGCCGAATCAAATTCAAGGAATAACATCAAACCATCTTTTCCAAAACACACGTCATGAACCATGTCAACAACGCACCGGCTCACCGGCTGATCAGATCCTGAGAGTTTGAAAAATGTCCTTATGCTGGCTAATGGTAAGCTTAGAGTGACATTTCCTAGTGTTGCTTTTTTGAGTTGCAAGAAACGTTTTAAAAAGAAGGAGAAGAAATGATACTGAATAAGTTCTGGAATCTACCCTCTGGCCAAGTGGAGAGCCTCCATTACGTCATTATTGATGCTGGACGGGCGGTTCAATATCTATATAATACGAACTGCACTTCTGTACCAACACCATTCATTTGCCTGCGGAACATCATTGCAACTTACGCTTTAGTTACTAGTAGACTCTGACTGGAAAGTGTAAACTGTGAACCAAGCCTCTCCTTGATATTGCCAATTTGCAAGACGTATTCTAACGTAGCAAGTTAGTGTGCTTGCTGTCAGTCTCTCGCATCCAATGTTGTCGATGATTATGAAACTAGTTTCTGATATAGCGGTGCTTAACACAATCGATCCTTACATGGGACCTCTGGTGCGCTGAAGAGGTGCGTACTACTACTAGTACTTAGTTCTGAATGGAATATTGAATTTTCTAGCATTGAAAGACATGGTCTTGTTCAGTTATTACACTGAGCTAATTTGACTTTGCTGAAAAATTGTACAACATAGTCACCAGGAGAGATGTAAGTCCAGGTTACTCAAGAGGCGTAAATTTTATCCTGACCTTACTTGTGTGTGGACTGGGTCTTATCGATAGTGAACATGCACAAGACGTTGCAATCTGATCACCCGTGAACATTACGAGTTAGTGACTGTTATTCCAGTTGCCAAATCCCAACGTGAGAGATTTCTAGGCATGAATTCCATGCAGCTCAGCGAGCCGTCGATGGCATTCTGTCACGACAATGGCGGTTACGTGGCCATGAGATCAGTGGCTAGTTCGCTTCGTCAGACAGCAGCAGTTGCACCACTTTCAAAGATCTTCACCGACAAAGTACCATCATTAAAGACCTCATCAACGAATCGGTCTAATTCGAGTCGGCGAAAGCACTGGAGTGTGACAAAGGCGGCACCGAGATGCGTATTGGCCTCTGATAGTGCGCTGGCGGTGATTCCCAGTACCCAACCTGCTGCCACAAAGCTCTGCTTTTTATTAGTCTGCGATGCGTTCAATTCCATGTCTCAGCGAGCCTGGCTGAAACTCCGAGAAAGTGGACATGAGGTGATATTGCATGTTTTCAGTGATGCCGACAGCATGGTTGCAGAAGTGGACGACCTCAAGCCCGACGTCATACTCTGCCCATTCCTCACGAAGCGCATCCCACGTGCCGTCTATACCGGTGCCGTGCCGTGTCTGGTCATCCACCCGGGCATCGAAGGTGATCGCGGCATGTCGTCCATCGACTGGGCGTTGCAAGAGGCGGAGCACGAGTGGGGGGTGACCATCTTGCAAGCCGAGGAGGAGATGGACGCCGGTCCCATCTGGGCCACTAGCAACTTTCTCATCCACCGTCCACTAGGTTCTCCTCCAACGAAGTCATCGCTATACCGGATCGAATGCATCGACGCCGCCATGCAGTGCATCGACGTGGTGCTCTACAATCTCAGACACAACATACCTCCTCGTCTTCTCGACTACTCCAAACAAAACGTCCGAGGAACGTTGCGTCCAAAACTCCGGCAAGTCGATCGTTGCCTCAATTGGGAGCTGCCAGCGGTGGATCTCGCCAGAATCATCCGCGCCGGAGACTCCCAGCCTGGCACGCTTTCTGTGGTGGCAGACGAAAAGTTTTTACTATTTGGTTCCCACACGGAATCCAGCAACACCACGTTAGGTAAATTCATTTGAGAAACACAGTACACTCTGGTTCGACTTTCACTATTTCTGCCATTATGTATATATATTAGCCTATCAGTATATCACCAAAAAAATGAGCGTGTAGTTTCTTGTATAACAGTGAAGTCTCAGTGATAGAAATTTGATGATTACAACTTTTGAGCAGATGTGAAATTGAGGTGGGGTACAAAATGATTCCTCCGATTTTCCCAATTTTCACTAACATGGTGTTCAATCCTCCAGAGCTGCATGCCAATTCGAAGGGTCCCATGGAGATTCTCGGCCACCGAGACGGCGCCATTCTGATCCGCTGCGGCGGTGGAACGGCGTTATGGATTACGCACTTGAAGAAGAACGTCAAGTCGATCAAACTACCAGCCGTGGCGGCGCTAAAGCCTTCCTTGGCGTCTACTCTACGGCAGCTCGAGGCACCGCCGCTGGAGCAGCCCATGGGGATATGGCCGCAGACGTTCCAGGAGATTTTTTACTGGACAAAGCATGACGTGACGTACCTATGGTTCGACTTCTACAACGGCGCTATGAGCACCGACCAGTGCCGCCGGTTAGCGTCAGTGCTCGATCACTTGGACCGGGTGTGTACCAGCAAGGTGCTGGTGCTGATGGGCGGGGTTAACTATTTCAGCAATGGCATTCATCTCAACACCATCGAAGCAGCGGTGGATCCGGTGCAGGAGTCGTGGGAGAATATTAACGCTATGGACGACGTGGTGTTACGTATATTGACGTGTAGCAAGCGCGTGACTGTGGCGGCGATGATGGGTAATGCTGGCGCTGGTGGAGTCATGATGGCCATCGCGGCTGATGAGGTATGGGCGCATGGGAATGTGGTGATGCACCCGAGTTACAAGCCCATGGAGCTTTTTGGCTCGGAGTATTGGACTCATAGTCTGCCGAAGCGTGTGGAAGCGGAAACAGTTACTCGGTTAGTGGCTAGTGTGGAGCCGGTGTCGGTGGTGGAGGCTAAGAACGTGGGATTGATC
The DNA here is from genome assembly GCA_963920765.1 of Ulota crispa. NCBI lineage: Eukaryota > Viridiplantae > Streptophyta > Bryopsida > Orthotrichales > Orthotrichaceae > Ulota > Ulota crispa. Next base: position 5,754,591 of record OY987244.1, on the reverse strand, counting down.
GACGCAGTGTTGGCGCCGTCTAGCGTTGGGTTCTTGGAGGGGGTGATTGAACGGGCGGAGAAGATCAGCAATGGGAAGAAGCAATGGCGTTCTACCGTTGATCAGAAGCAGCGAGAGTTGGTAGATTTGAAGGAGAGGCTCCGGCAGCATCGCCACCATGAGCTTGTGCAGATGCAGGCAAACTTTGTCTCAGAGATTTATAACCAGAAACGTCGAGACTTCGTTTACAAATCAGCCGGGACTTTGTCATGCCAAGCGGAGCTCGTTCGACCCCGGAAGGATGATTGATTGAGTCCTAGCGACTTGCTTCTGCACGGTTTTAACACCATGAAGATCGATGAACATTTTCTGTGTCTAGATCAGTTGCAGCAACTGTTCATGCTATTAGCGAAGCAGAGTCGTCTTTTCAAGCGAGCTACGTACGAGATCGACCAATCCGCTTCTATCACCTGCTCCGTCACTGACGATCCTCTTGCAAAAATTCGGCGAAAGTTTAGAGAGTTCATTCTTGAACATAATTATACATGAAGACCGCAATTGCTACTTGAAGTCTTCATTGTTAGTCAGCAGAACGACACCATATTAGGTAAATTGGAAAAACAGTATATTTTGGGACTTTCACTATTTCTAGCATTATGTATAATTTAGCATATTATAAACAAACAAGCTTGCATTTTCTTGTACAATAGTGAAGTCTAAGTGATTCCTTCAAGAATTTCAAATAATTACAACTTTGAGCTATAAACGCATTATTAGTTAAATTGGGACAAATTGAGATACCATTTTGTACTCCACCTTAAACATAATAAATTCACCTTAAACCAGATTCAAAGGTATCAGATTTAGTTTGAGCCACTAAGATTTTTTTCCTCGCAAATTCCTCCTCCCAAGTGAGGACATGTGTATAAAAAAAAACGTTGAGCTCGATTACAAGAGGCTTCCTGAAACCTTCAAAAGTCCCAAAATGTAAGCTTTGTCCCAATTTAACGAATATTGTGTTTATAGCTATGCGGCTATGCCTACATGAGTAGTTGCAAGAAAGACCAGCCAGTTTTGTTTCAAACAACCATAGTATAGGTAGTACTGTGACTAGTGACTAGTGACTATTGTCAAACTGTGGGCTTTTGAAATAATTTTTTTTAAATAAAATAAAATATGAACAATTTGTAAAGCACTTAAAGTAGCATATTTGTGAAAATTCAGACCTAGAAAAAAAATTCTTAAAGTTATGCACAAAAATAGAGGGACAAAAATTACCAAGAAAAAAGGCAATTTCTTTTTTCCTTTTTAGAAAAAGTAAAAAAATTCAATAAAATAAAATAAAAATATGCAATTTTTGCTCTATTTGAGACACTTGAATTGATGAAATTGCTTTTAGGGGAAAGTTTGTTCTCTTTCTCCAATACTTGACCAAAGGATGCTCACTTTGAGAGCATGTGGAAGGCAGAGAATTCACAATTTCCTAGAACCCTTCCACAGATCCATGTAATGCTTTATGATGAACAACTTCATTGATTTGTGGCATGAGATTTGCTTTTTGGACCCAAAATAGTACTAAAAACCCCCAAAATGGCCAAGGTAAATACCTATTTGGGGACTATTTAAAAATAGTAAAATAATTTTAAAAAAATTGCAAAAATTACAAAAGGTCAATAACTATGACATGTACCTTCCTCGGAAATTTCAGCTCAAAAGAACTTGCTGAGCAAAAGTTACAAGCCAAAGAGCACCCCTAAGAGAGCAAGGAGACATCAAATAGTACTACTGTTTCTAGCAATCACCCACATGTAAACGTATTATCTGTTAATTGGGAAAAATCTTACAAAGTGGGACTTTTGGCTTTTTTTTTCTAGAGAACACCTTATTCATTGAACTGGAAATCTGTTAACCATTTTCCAATGAAACAAGATATACTTTTTGGACAGAAAGCTCATTAACTTCAACAAATTTGGATAGAAAGTTCATTAAAACACTATATTCATTAAAGTGGGAGTTTTCCAGGGTGATTGCAAGAATGACTTGAACTACATTCTGTTCTCCTCACCTTGTGTGGCTTGTTTTTTGTTTGTAACTTTTGCAAAAGAAATCACATAGACTTGTCCTTTTAGAGTAATGTGAACATGCAAGTTATTGACGTTCAGTGATTTTTTGGTGTTTTTTAAAATTACTTTGTTATTTTTAAGCAGCCCCCAAATGGATGTCTACCTTAGCCATTTTGGGGGTTTCTAGTACTGGTTTGGGTCCAAAAATGCTTTTCTAGGGTTATAAATCAAGGATGTTATTTATGGAGCATGATTACATGCATTTGTAGAAGGGTTTTGCAAAATTATAAATTCCATGGCATCTACATTGTCTCAAAGTGGGCATCTTATCTCCCTTCATTGGCAAAATTTGAAGAAATTCCTCAGCAAAGCAATTGTACCATGTGAATGTGTTTGATGGGTTCTCAAATGCCCAGTTTTTATTTTATTTTATTGAATTATTTTACTATTTTCTAAAAAGCAAGAAAAAAATTGGCTTTTTAAGGTGATTTTGTTTTGCTCATAACTTTTAGAATAAAGATTTTCTAGGTTTGAATTTTCACAAGTATGCTATTTTAAGTGTTTTACAGATTGTCCATATTTTATTTTGTTTTTAACAAATTATTCCAAAGGCTTGGTAGTATTATTAGTACTACCAGTACTAAGGGTGTTTGAGACAAAACAGAGAGGTCATTCTTGCAACTACCCTCCAATGAAATGAGAGGTAATTTAAAGGAAATTCAACAAAAGGTTTTATGTCAATTCAACTCAATTTGAGCTGAATTGACATAACACCTTTCAAATTTGACCTAAAATTAGAAAGTTTTAACCTAAAATCTTGATTTGAGCTAAATTGCAATAAAACCTTTCAAAATTGACCTAAAATTGAAAGGTTTTATGTCTCATTTAGTTATTTTGGGAGGTGCCCAATCTTCCATTTTAATAAATATGGTGTCTTAACTAGGTTTAAGACTAAAGACTTTAAGGTGACCTCTTGAATTCAATGAATATGAACCTTCCATTTCTATGTGGTTTGTTTACATAAATTAAGATGGCTATTTTGGATTAAGATGAGATACAAAATGGTACCCATCGTTTTCTCAACTTAATGAATAACACATTTTTAATGTATGTACGATAAGGTGGAGTACAAATTGGTCCCTCCATTTTTCCCAATTTACTATGGTGTTTTACCAAAAAGTGGCGGACCAACCCCTAAATTTAGTAATAACACAATATTCATTAGATTGGGAAAAAAGGCAGATTTTGGGACTTTTGAAGGTTTAAGGTGATCACCTTAAACCAAGCTCTGGCGTATTTTTGGTACATGTGCCCTCACTTGAGACTAGCAGGGTTGTTACTTTGGGCAAGTTGAGGCTATTGGACAACACGAACAGGCAGACAAATTAGACCAAATGGGCGGATAAGGGCATTTTTAGGGTTTTTGACCTAAAAATGGAAGAATTAAATTATAAATTTTCATTTTTATTACGTGATATGGCTTTGAATCCACGTTTTGACTTCATGTTGGCAACAATGAGTGTCACTAGCATGTACAAAGTAAAAAAATTATCATTTTGGATCATTTTTTAAAGTCATCTATGAGTTGACTGCACCGGACGGACCATGACTTCAATATTGGACACTTTGGGCGTATGGGCGGGCATGCAGATGGGTGGCCCAATGTAACAACCATGCTTGAGAGGAGGAATTTGCAAGGGAAAAAATCTTAGTGGCTCAGAGCCTCAGACTGAATCCTGATACCTTTGAATCTGGTTTATAGTGACTTTTTCGGTTTCAGGTGAAATACAACTTGGGAACCGCATTTTTCCAATCTAATGAATATTGTGTTTAATGTGAAAGACATACATACAATTATAAAGCATGGTTGTCACATTGGGCCGCCCATCTGCTAGCCCACCTGTACGGCGTACGTGGTACGTCCAAAGTGCCCAATTGATGTCATGGTTTGATAGGTCTGTCTAATGAGGTCAATTCATAGTTGACATTTAAAAATGGTACAAAATGATATAGAACAAATTATTTTGTACATGCTAGTGAGGCTCATTGTTGCCAACATGAAGTCAAAACATGGATTCAAAGCCATATTGCATAATAAAAATGAAAACTTATAATTTGATTCTTCCATTTTTAGAATTTTAGGTCAAAAATCCTAAAAATAGCCTTTAAAACACTAGAAGGCAAACACATCTGTCAATGCTGTCTTTTTTGTCCATCCACCTGTGTTGTCCAACAGCTAAAACTTGCCCAAAGTAACAACTATAGTATAAAGTCATGATTTGGATTCCTAATCATTTGGCTAAGAGTCATTGACAATGGCACTAGACTTTGGAATTTGAGGGTAGAATGGCATCCATGGTTATATGCAATGTCTGGGGAGAACCAAGTTTTAGTTACAAGTCAACCGACTTTTTTGAGGATTGCCGAAAAAAAATGAAAGTTGGCGGATTTGCTTTTGATCGTAAAAACCTGGCTTTAGGAAATCAGCTAAGTTACAATTTCATCTTTAGGAAATTCAGCCAAACGTGCACTTGTAGATGAGGAAATGGGCTGAATGAAATTTGAAACTATGGGAAATCAACCTATGAACTTTTCCATGATAAGGACATTTTCAACCTTCTAAACAAAAATCAAATGTTTTTTTATTTCACAAGCAATTACAGGGTGCTAAAAGTTTAGAAATTTTAGAAACAAGAAATATGGATGAGGTGGCCATGTGGGTGAGTGGGTGAGTGGGTGAGTGGGTGAGTGGGTGAGTGGGTGAGTGGGTGAGTGGGTGAGTGGGTGAGTGGGTGAGTGGGTGAGTGGGTGAGTGGGTGAGTGGGTGAGTGGGTGAGTGGGTGAGTGGGTGAGTGGGTGAGTGGGTGAGTGGGTGAGTGGGTGAGTGGGTGAGTGGGTGAGTGGGTGAGTGGGTGAGTGGGTGAGTGGGTGAGTGGGTGAGTGGGTGAGTGGGTGAGTGGGTGAGTGGGTGAGTGGGTGAGTGGGTGAGTGGGTGAGTGGGTGAGTGGGTGAGTGGGTGAGTGGGTGAGTGGGTGAGTGGGTGAGTGGGTGAGTGGGTGAGTGGGTGAGTGGGTGAGTGGGTGAGTGGGTGAGTGGGTGAGTGGGTGAGTGGGTGAGTGGGTGAGTGGGTGAGTGGGTGAGTGGGTGAGTGGGTGAGTGGGTGAGTGGGTGAGTGGGTGAGTGGGTGAGTGGGTGAGTGGGTGAGTGGGTGAGTGGGTGAGTGGGTGAGTGGGTGAGTGGGTGAGTGGGTGAGTGGGTGAGTGGGTGAGTGGGTGAGTGGGTGAGTGGGTGAGTGGGTGAGTGGGTGAGTGGGTGAGTGGGTGAGTGGGTGAGTGGGTGAGTGGGTGAGTGGGTGAGTGGGTGAGTGGGTGAGTGGGTGAGTGGGTGAGTGGGTGAGTGGGTGAGTGGGTGAGTGGGTGAGTGGGTGAGTGGGTGAGTGGGTGAGTGGGTGAGTGGGTGAGTGGGTGAGTGGGTGAGTATATGAGAGGGTGAGAGGGTGAGTGGGTGAGTGGGTGAGTATATGAGAGGGTGAGAGGGTGAGTGGGTGAGTATATGAGAGGGTGAGTGGGTGAGTATATGAGAGGGTGAGTGGGTGAGTATATGAGAGGGTGAGAGGGTGAGTGGGTGAGTATATGAGAGGGTGAGTGGGTGAGTATATGAGAGGGTGAGTGGATGAGTATATGAGAGGGTGAGTGGGTGAGTATATGAGAGGGTGAGTGGGTGAGTATATGAGAGGGTGAGAGGGTGAGTGGGTGAGTATATGAGAGGGTGAGTGGGTGAGTATATGAGAGGGTGAGTGGGTGAGTATATGAGAGGGTGAGAGGGTGAGTATATGAGAGGGTGAGTGGGTGAGTATATGAGAGGGTGAGAGGGTGAGTGGGTGAGTATATGAGAGGGTGAGAGGGTGAGTGGGTGAGTATATGAGAGGGTGAGTGGGTGAGTATATGAGAGGGTGAGTGGGTGAGTATATGAGAGGGTGAGTGGGTGATTGTGTGATGGTTAATGGGATAAGCAATGCACTTAATGGTTAATGGGATAAACAATGCACTTAATGGTTAATGGGATAAACGGTGCACTTGATGGTTGATAGGATAAATAGTGCACTTGGTGGTTAATGGGATAAGAGGTGCACTTGCCACTTGGTGCACCAATCCTTAAAGGAAATGTGGTGCTCAATCCCAAAATGGTGGGACGACCTAATTCAAATCTAGCCAAAGATATTTAAGTAACAAAAGTCAACAACAAATCCATTTAAAGTATAAAAAAATTTGCATTGGTTGGGGGTAACTTGACAAGTTTATGATGTCTTAATCATTGTCTTGCTTTGCTATACCATGCACATGGTAAACAAAAGATTGATTTTTCTTCAACATTTGTTAGAAAAAAACTCTAATATAATACATTGAAATTTAAATTTCAACCAAACTATTTTCCTAAACTTAGGAAATCAACCGCGTAAAAAAAACAAACAAAGGTTATTGGCTGACCAAAAATTACATGTCTAGGCCATGACCAATTAAAAATAAAAATAAACAAGTGGACAAGGTAAGACTAGAAAATGTACCTAGTTTTCAAAAAAACCTCCCCGAACACTATTTATATGTTGAAATTATCATTAGGTGTCTTGATACTCTCTAATCTCTATCATGGTTGTCACATTTGACAACCTGTTTGTCCTGTTGCTCATCTGACTGAAGTGCCTGATTGAGCATTTGAGTTCATGTCCTTTCAATGTAGTCATTAGTCAACTCATAGTTGACTTCAAAAAATAATAAAAAATGATAAGAAAAACTTACTTTGTATGTGCCAGTGACACTCATTGTTGCTAACATGTAGTCAAAATGTGGATTTAAAGCCATATCACGCAATTAAAATGAAAAATAGTGATTTGATTTTTCCCTTTCAAGGTCAAATTCTATAAAAATACCCTAAAAAACAAGAGCAAACACGTCCATCTACCCTTTGGATCCAGTTTGTCCGTCCGCCTAAGTTGTTTGACAATATAAAGGCTAAACTCACATGAATTAATAACTCTCTCTCTCTCTATCAGAATATTTGCAAACAAGTAGCAGGAAAAATGTACCAAGTATGTTTAACCCCTAAAGGTTTTTGACTAAGTTGTCATAGAAATCCCAACAAAATTGCCACCTCTAGTACAAGTACCAAATTTTAGAAAAAAACATTTTCGGACACATGTAATTGTAAGATCTTGTGCAAAGCATGACACTTATAAGCGACAACTCCCAATTCAAGTGATTAGCCTAAGGCTTTGTTAAAAAAAAGTTATCAAAATTTTGAGTCCACTAAGATGAAGCTTAGGGTTTGTCCCGTTTGGTGGTGGAATTACTTTTGAGCTAATGGATACTCATGTTGTACTTTATTATTTTTTGTTTGGCCAAGAGTTGTTGATTATAAGTGACATGCACTATAATATACTAGTTTTAGAAGATGTGCAAAAAATTCAAAATTTCTCACCATGTAAATTGTAAGATGTTTGAGTTTGAATTGACAAAAACTCATATTTTTTTCCTGCAAAAATTGAGTAGTTGTACACTTGTACTGCACAAGGTCACATTTGCTGATTTGCATGAATTTTTTTCCAAAATGGTTGTAAATTTTTGGATTCATTTTGCAATACCAGTTGGATACATATGTGAAAACTTCAAATCATTTGAAATTGTACAAACCACAGGGAAAAATTAAGGGAATATATCAAAATTTCCCTCAGTTCTTGCAAAATATCAAATATACCCCTGTATTATCTGAATTATAAAAAATACCCCTAGTTTTGTGTCAAATATCAATTATATCCTTAGTTATCTTTGAAAACTTCTAATATCTTTAGATTTTTTGTACTTTTTTAGTACAAATTTTTGTAAATATTGGGATGCCAATGAAAATTACAAAATCTAGATGCAAGTTGAATGTAAGTCAAGTCTTGGAGGCAAGCTCCTCAAGTTTTGTATAGGGTTTTTGCATTTAACTTTATTGTGGCCATGTATTGACTAATCTTTGTCACTGTCTTTGGTGCCACTACAAGGGAGCACTGTCAATTTGGACAATTTTTGTCAATTAGGGCACCTTAATTTGAACACTTTTTTGTCAAATTGAACATGTATTTGTCAAAGTTTTGTCAATTCAAACATTTTAGTCAATGTGGATGTATCATTGCAGATAGTTTTTCTTGTAGTGTGCAAATAACCTCATATTCAATAAAATGGGAGTTTTCCATTGAAATGAGAGGTAATGTAAAGGAAAGTTGACAAAAGGTTTTATGTCAATTCAACTCGATTTGAGTTGAATTGGCATAAAACCTTTCATAGTTTACCTAAAATTAGAAGGTTTTATTGCAATTTAGGTCAACTCGACCTAAGTTGCAATAAAACCTTTCAGAACTAACTTGAAATTGAAAAGATTTATGTCTCCTTTGGTTATTTTGGGAGGTGCCCAATCTCCCATTTTACAAAATATGAGGTTAAATGTGACTTACAAAATTTCAATAAAAAGGTAGGAGAAAACTATATTTTCAAAAATAACTAGGGGCATAATTGATAATTTTACACAAAACCGGGGGTATTTATTATATTTCATATAATATAGGGGTATATTCGATATTTTGAAAGAATCAAGGGGCATTTTTTATATTTTCACAAAAATTAATAAGTAGCAAGAAGTAGAAAATGACTCAAAACACTAATTTGTTAAGAATTCAATTATGGAAATGAAAATCACCAGTTCCAACAGTTGTAATGTTTCAATAAAAAAAAATTATTCTTTGGTTTTATTTATTTTTCCAAAATTTTGAAAATTGTGGAAAATAAAGGATTCCAATGTTTATTTCAAAGTAGACAATTCATAACTGCCTACAAACAAAAACTCCTCATATCTTTCATCTTACCAATCAAAATGGAATAATTCAAAGCATTCAACACATATGTAAATTTACAAAAACCAATTTCAAATTTTTATTTCTTAAAAAAAAAAAATTTAAACTGCCCAAACTACCCAAAGTTCAAAGAAAACTATACCAATATATCATGCAATACCAACAAGTCAAAAGTGATGAAAATTTTTGGGCCTTAAAGCTCCTCCTTGAACACATCATGTGCAAAAGTTACAAAGAAAATAAATCATCATTTGTAATGAGTTATTCATAATTGCTGACTTGCCAAAAAAAACTCAATTTGGTCCTTAAGGGGTTAATTTGTTCCTTGCTTCATGCTTTACGGTCATGTTTTAGCAACTGCATTTAAAACAAGGTACAAGCTCTTAGAGATTTGTATGAGCTACTAATGGTATGTTCACACTTGGTGTTAAGAGTGGTTAATAGTAGCTAAGGAAAATCAGATATATTTGGACACATCTTTAGACTACATTCATATTGCTAATATCTCTCTTAACACCAAGTGTGAACATATCTTAAGCTAGATTTCAATGAATGGTTCAACGTAATAGACTTCATGTACAATTTATTCAGAAATTAGGCCAGCTTTTTTATTTGATCTAGCTGCACAATGTTGCAATTTCTTGATCTCTGTTGGTCCCTACCATAGTTGTCACATTGGACTGTTCGTCCGTCCAATTGCCCATCTGTCCAAAGTGTTCAATTGAGCTCATGTCTATCTGATCACTCCAATGAAGTCAGCTCATAATTGACTTCAAAAATGATAAAAAAAAATTCTTCATACATATTGGTGACTTGGTGACACTCATTATTGCCAACATGAAGTCTAAAATGTGGATTTAAAACCATATCACATAGTAAAAATGAAAAATAATGATTTGATTCTTCTCTATTTAGGTCAGAAGCCCTAATATGCCCTAAAAAATGAGAGCTGAGAGCTGAACATGTCAATCCGCCTGTCTGGTTCGATTTGTTTATCCGCCTAAACTGCTAGACAGCCTAAACTTGCTCGAATTAACAACGCTAGTCCCTACTATACCTTTCTCTTAACGTCAGGTACTACAATTAACGTGTTATTTGTTAAATTGGTAAAAACGTAGGTACCATTTTGTATTTCACCTGAAACTCAAAAAGTTACTTTAAAGGTATCAAATTCAGTTTGAGCCATTAAAATTTTTTCCCTCGCAAATTCCTACTCTCAAGTGAGGACATGTGTACAAAAAAAAACGCTGTGAGCTAGAGCTAGAATTCAGGTGATCACCTGAATTCTTGAAAGTCCCACTTTGTACTGTTTTTCCCAATTTAACGAATAACGCGTTAATTGCCGTTTGAACAGTTTGACTGTAATTTGCAGTAGTATAAGGGCAGCCCCAAAGATTTCAAATTTCTGATGTGCACTGTTTCGAAGCTCTGAAACAAGCCATTTGCCCAATTTATCTTACGAATTTGAACATACTTTATGTATAGAGCTTGTCTAAATTTTAGAATGTTCTGAGACCATAGCAGTTTCTTCTTACAAGTTTTCCTTCTGGGAGTTGCAATCCACGAACTCTATATGTCGCATGGTGAGCTGTCTGACTGTACACAGTTCGCAGAAATGATATTTCTCCCAAAGTAATTCCGCCCACGTGCAGTCCTTGGTTTCATTGACGCCAGGGCCACACCCATGCCAAAAATCCAAAACAACCGGTTTGGAACGCGATACAGCTGAAGTAAATAATATTTTTGAAAAAACTGGGGGGGGGGGCAACAACGTACTACTGTAGGTTTTCTAGTTTGAACACTCAAAACGGTCGGTTTGGAAGAGACCAAAAAGTTGGGTATAAATATTGGAGAAAACTTATTTTTACTTTTACACAGAAGAATATGCTGCCCCTGTTTATTTACAAAAAAGACCCATTTGAAAAGCCGGTTCAGTTTGGTGTGGCCTAGCCTTTAAGCCAATAATGTGTAACCTCCTTTTCTGGTTTTTTTCTACTAGTCCGACAAGTTCATCATGGTGGACTCACTGGACTGTAGTCCAAGCTGCTTCAGCACCAGGGAATAGTTCCGTTTTTACGCATGGAACTCTGGAATCTGGAAAGTAGTGAACCTAGAGTTACCTTACTAGTACCCATTTAAGTAGAACACTGCCCCGGGGCAGCATCCCAACCACCAGTCGTCTTCTACAAGCATAAACAGGTTCTCCTTTCAATCATCAGGTCGCCAGAAGCCCATAGCAGTAGTGTTTAGAACAGAAACACTTGCTATTTCATGAGTAGCAATAGTGTTTGCAAGTTGCAACAGAAACACGTCTTGCTTTTTCATTAGTAGCAATAGTGTTTTGCAACAGAAACACTTGCTTTTTCATGTTCATGTATGCAGGTTTTCACGCTCGAGCCCCATGTATACAGGATGTCCGAAAGGTATCTGCACAACTTCATAGAATAACTTTTCAATCTCTGTGGCTGTTGTGTTTTTTGGGTTTGGATGTATGTGGTTGGCTGGTAGCCATTAGTCCCTTGCTGTCTTGCTCGAATATAATAAATTCAAGAGGACAACAAGATAATGACATGCTCTCACTCCTTTGTCTTTCTCATAACTAGCTCACACTGAAGACCTTAATTCCTTATAACGCCATATTCGTTAAATTGGGAAAACGCGGTTCCCAAATTGAACTTCACCTTAACCCCTAGACCCCTAGAGGATCACGCCCTTTTTTTTATGAAAATCATTGAAAATTGTCACTTCTGGGAGGTTTAGTAAAAAGGGATTTTATGTTTTGTTTTTGGGAAATCCAAATGTGGGATCTTGTCCTAGACTAGAAGAGGTACTTGTGGGAAAAAAATCAGCTCATTCCAGATGGAGAGGAGTGAGATATCTACATCTAAAGTGAAAAAAAAAGTTTTTTTCCATGCTGCCCAAAATTTTTCAGAAGCCTTTGACCACTCTAATAACAAAAAAGTTGCTCTACCCAAAGTTGCGCTTTTCTTTTTCCATGTAAGAGATCAAGTTAGGTATGTGTGGCAAAATTTTCAAATCAATTGGAACTATACAACACATGCAAAAAATTAGTAAGTAAAAAGAAGTAGAGAATGAGTCAAATCACTAAATTGTTAAGAATTGAATTATTGAAATGAAAAATGCAAATCCCAACGGTCATAATGTTGTGATAAACAATCTACATCCTTTGGTTTTGTTTTTTTCCCAAAATAATAAAAATTGAGTAAAATAAAGGACTTCAAAGTTTATTTTAGAGTAGAGAATCCATAACTTCCTGCAAACAAAAACTCCTCATAACTTTCATCTCATTGATTGAAATTGAATGATTCAAAGCTTCTCACCTATAAAAAATCTAAAGAACTAATTTCAAATTTTAACTTTAGAAAAACGTAATTTTTAAAGAAGTTTTTTGGCTGCCCAGGCAAGCAATCTTCCCCAAATTTTCATAAATTCATGCATAACTTCTTCATCAAATGTCAAAATGAAGAAAAAATTAGATGGGCACATAGATCTTTGAATTCCCCACGTTTTACAAAAGTTTCAAAAAATGACACAAAGTAGTTTAGCCATAGGTACATGCCCAAAGCCCAACCTGTCCCCCAAAGGGACAATGGTCCTTTAGGTGTTAAACCCAAAAAATCACCTTAATCCTAAATCCCTGAGTGTCCCCTTGGGGGACAAATGGGATTTCGGGCAGGTACCTATGGCCTCAATTTTTGTCTTGATTTTTTGAAATTTTTTTAAGATAGAAAAACACATTAGCTTTTGGGGAATATAATTTTATTCCAATCTATGACCAAAAGCAAAAGTTATGCCTAGATAAGCAAAAATTTATGGAGATCAGGCAGAAATTTTTTTTACAAAAACTTTTTTTTTTTTCCTTCTCATAGGTTATAGTTTTTCCTACACTTGAAGCTTTGATTCATTCCATTTGGACTAATTATGAGAAAGTTATGGACAATCTTGTTTTTTGGGCACCTTAAGCATCTTTTTGAAAAATAACTTATAAACTTCATTTTTAAATGAAATTTTAACAATTTTTCAAAGGTTTTTTTTGGAAAGGTGAAGTTTTCTTTTTAGAACAATCTCACCATTGGAATTATTGCATTTTAATTTCATTGCAGGGTTATTAGCAATTTAAGATTTTGTTCAGTCTCATACCTTCTTTTAACTAATGTTTTTTTAAAGAATGAAAATTAAGTATTTTTGTTTTAATTTTTTCCAAAGATTCTCAACTCAATTTTTCACCATTGAAAAATAAACCCCAAAACTCTGTGGTGCAAAAATTTGAAGTTAAAAAAGATCAAAGTCAAATAATCTAGTCATTCAAGGTGCAAAAAAGTTTGTTTTTGATACTTTGAATGCAAATATCTTGCAATCTATGCGGTCAGAGTTTTTGAATTTTTGCTTCCACATTCTTATACTAGTCTAGTACAAGATCCTATGGTTAGATATGCAAAAAGAACAGTTTTCAAACTTTTTAACTCTTTGCAATGGAAGTGGCAGTTTTGAGTGTCTTTTGACAAAATAAAGGCCCCAGGGATTTAGGGGTTAAACCAGATTCAAAGGTATCAGATTTAGTATGAGCCACTAAGATTTCTTCCCTTGCAAATTCCTCCTCTCAGGTGAGGGCACGTGTACCAAAAAAAACATTGCTTAAACCTAGAGCTTGGTTTAGAGCTCAAAACCTTCAAAAGTCCCAAATTTGAACGTAGTTCCCAAATCAACTAATATGGCGTTTTAAGTTCTTAACACAATATTCAAAAATTTTGGGAAACAATTGATTTTGATTTTTTTGGATTATATGTCTTTGAAAGTTGATGAGTATTTAGCAGATACTTTATTAAGAATGTTAAAAAACTCAAAAGACCCAAAATCAAAATTTTTTCTAATTAATGAATATTGCGTTCCTTATCGTTTACAATAAATATTACATTTAAGTTGCTTTACCTTAAAAAGTTACCTCATAACCCATTACTTGGCCACTTGGAGACGTTTGCAACTCTTTAGGAATTAGGAATTTATATGCTTTACAACTTACAACCTAAATATTGCTAATTCATTTTTTTGCAACTTTGTTGTTATTGCCACCAAAATTGTTACTTTGGATGACTTTGGGCTATTGGACAGCACAGGCGGACCGCCCAATAAGACAAGAGAGACGGACCTGTCAGCAATACAGGACGTCGTAGGCCCTGTTCCAATGGAGGCTCAGCAACATTGCATTTGAATGAGTTTCTGATTTTCAAAAGCTTCATGACTGGGACAACTTTTGCTAAAACTGCACATGGTGTATATTGTATAATGATTGCACTTTTTGTTTTGAAGAATTTTTTTGAAACTTAGGGTGTGGGTTCAAGATACCGATGTTGGCAACATTAGCCCCTCGTCATGCAATCTTTTAAAATTAGGGAAATTTGGGTGGATACCCTTAATGTTGAAGTTTGCAGTATTTTTACAAATGTTTTCGGTTTTTCAGAAATAGCACAAATACCCTCCAATCATAATTTTCGACATGGTTGTCACATTGGATCGACTGTTTGTGCGCTTGCCCATCCACCCGAAGTGCTCGACAAAGTTCCTGCTTAATCAACTCATACAACTCATAGTTGATTCAAAAAATGATAAAAAAAATTTACCTTGTACATGTTGAATTGCTAGTGATACTCATTATTGCCAACATGAAGTTAAAATGTGGATTTAAAGCCATATCACGTAATAAAAATGAAAAATAATAATCGGATTCTCCCCTTTTAGATCAAAAACCCTAGAAATGCCTTAAAAAACAAGAGAAGATGGACATGTCTGCCCGTGCCATTTGTTTTGTGCATCCACCTATGCTATCCGACAGCCAAACCTTGCCCAAAGTAACAATTGCGTTTAAAACCACATCACATAGTAAAAATGAAAAACAACAAATAAATTCTTCCTTTTTTAAGTTAAAATTTCTAAAACAACCTTAAAATGCAACATTGTACATGCATATCCATCCGTGTTTGTCCGCATGTTTGTCAACTTTTTGTAGATTTGACCATGGTTTCCTTGCCGGCCAGCAAAATTCTTTGAATAACATAATAAGATATTCCAATCTTTTTGTCTATCCATTGTACAAGAAGGTGTTCTACAAATTACAAACAATTTTTGACAAAGTCCTTGCACACAATACAAGAAATATGGACCTATAAAAATTCCAATCTAGGAAAGGCCTACATCTTGCACAATTCTAAAAACGTATGGAAGTCCACCCTTACATTTGTCACCAACATCATGCCCAAAAACACTATGACTATGTGAATTTCTCAACCAAGCATGCTTGCGTATTAGTAAAGCTTACCTTTTAAGCTACAACAGAAAATTTCCTACTAAATCTAGGTAAATGTCTAAGGACATTTGAGTATTGTATTAAAAAATAATGAAAATGAGTCAATTGTGAATATTTTTTGAATCCTTAATCTAATTTCAATATATTACTGAGGAAAATATTGAGATGTGTGTTGAGTATGCAACTTGTGTTAAGTACCAATGCAAGTTAATTAGCTCAATAATTATCAATGGATAAAGCTATCCAAAAAATTATTGTATACCAACTAGTTAGGGTTTAGGTCATAAGCCAGGTAGCCGGTTTTAGATACAAATACGTCACCTTCAAGGACGTGGCTCTCTATTGGATTTATCCTTACCAATTGTAGATTAAGCTTACTCTTATATTACATCTTTGTGTAAAAATGATCTAGTGTATTGCAAATGGTGTTGTTAAGCAGAAATAAGAACTCACAAATAAAAGTCCTTAAGGTAGGGTGCTCTAATTGCGACCCTCTCTCGTAAACCATCCCATAGATTGCTAAAGAATAGTTATGAAGTAGTGTTTGAATGGATTCTTTCAAGTCATAGAAGAAAAAGTGTATTTTATTGTAAGAGTGAATCATACTCCTTGGTTTCATTCATCTCTTCACAACTTACAAGGGGACACTTTATGGGAGACCTAAAATCACAAATAGGTATCTACTACAAAAAACTTTGACAATTTTTCAACAATTCAATAATGCTTCAAAAAATATGAAAAAATTGTGTTACATTTAGCATCCGTTTCTCTTTGATTAAAAATTAGGCAAAAAAATCTTCCTATCTTGGAAAGCCCATGAAAATGTAAACTTGCTCTTAAAGTGACGGTTTAGGAGCACCCTACCTTAGCACCCAAATTATTGATCTTTGCACACAAATGTCTATCTAGACATAACTTTGTAATCATTGATCCAAATTCTATGGATCATGATTTGCAAGTTGCAACAAAGATCATAACCGCTTGCCCAACGCCCAACATTCTCATGAACCCAAAATACTTCTCCCAAGGGTCCTGTAGGTCTAAATAAGTCTCATAAACCCACATTCAACGCATAAATTTGACACAAAATTTGGTGTCATATGGGTTTTTTTGTGTCTTATGGCACTTTTGAAAACATTTGAAGGTGTCCCTTGCAACATTGAAAAATTCATGAACAGTGCCATTTTGACACTCCCAAGAATAAAAAGGCATTCCTCAATTATACAATCCTAAAAATCAAGGCCATTGAGAAAAAAAGTGAATAAAAAATAATTAGGACATCTAAAATTTTAAGAAAGTGATTACAAAATGATGTTTTGACACCCAAAATGTAAAAGGGAGTATCCTCCAATTATTTTACAAATGCCTCAAGTATATGCCCAATCCAAACAACTCAAAGTCCTCTAAGCGTAAGTCTAATTCACTTAAGTCTTTCACTCCCTCAAGGATTAACCCCTCATTGCCTAAGGTCCAAACATGCCTAATAGCATCCTTGCTTTTCAAGTGTTGTAAGTCTAAACATCAATAAAGTATGAAAATCTCAATCTTACAAACTTGTAGTGTGCATGTTGCATATGATGATTAATGTGCATCAAATTTAGGATCATTTAACTACATAGATTGGAGAAAAAAGAGCAAGAGTCAAGGCGTCAACTCTCTTGCATGAAATTTAAGGAATAAGTCAAGAATCAACCTTGAAATCATTGGTTCTTCTATAGTATAATATAAAGGTAGAGACTAAATTGTGTTCATAAAAACATGATTCACATTCATTCTAATTGTACAATCATTTCATCTTGCACTTTAGGAGAGATATTCTACTATCAAACTATAAAAATTTTGAGGTTTTTACTTTTAAAATTAGGACTTTACAACATTTCTATTGTGTTCTCTAAAAAAAATCCTTGGCAAAGGTTGTTGACTCTATTTTGTCTACTTAGTAGTTGATATTAATAAGGTAGCAGGAATTTAGTCCCAAAATCATTCAACAATTTTTTTTTAAATCTTATAATTTTTTAGTAGGAATTGAAAATTGTGCTCTTTGTTTCTAAACACATGTTTCACGTGCTTGCAAATATAAATTGCATAGCATTCTTGAACAAAATTTGATTAATTTAAAAATGCTCATATGACTTGTCACACCACCCAACATGACAACTCAACATTCACTAAAACAGGTCAATTCAATCTTGTGGAAGCTCTAAGTCGAAAGGAGCAATGTTTCTTCCACCCAATGTGACAATGTGACAATATGACATCCACCAAAACTTGAATTTAATTTAATCCATATTCTAAAAAGATGTTTCTTCCATCCAATACAAAAACATAACATTCAATTCAACCTTCTCTAGAGTCAATTAACAAGTTCTTGTTTCTTCAACAATATCACCATATTCAACATACCACAGTAACTTTCCATGTTGCAAATATGAAATTCAACTCCACTACAACTTGATTTCAAGTTCTACAATTATCACTATTTTGCATTTTTTTTAATTCAATAAAATGATTTAGCCCACAAATTTGCATAGTTACACACAATGTTGTGATTGTTGTCCCTGTAATTTTTGTAGCTATTTGTTTCAAGTTGGAGCTAGATAGCCAACAGTTCCAAAATGTGGATATTGTCCCAATTTGTTGAATATGAAGTTCAATGCTTAGTTCTTCTACAACATTCCTTTCTCACAACTCTAAGAACAGAAAGCATGTTAGCATTAATATATTCATTATGGTGGGAGTCACTCAACCCCAAATTGATTGACTAGAGAGAGAGCCACTCAAACATGTGAAATGACACATTTAATAACTGAAGAACTGTTTGTATAATGACAGACTTCTTATGTTCTTGAATATTTAACGTTTCTCAATATATTACGCATGCTTTTTCCAACATTTTGCATGTTTTCTAATTTGGACATGTTTCTTAGTGTTTTGCAAGTACTGTACCTCTCAATGCTTCAAACAATGCTATTTTTGTGAGCATAAAACAATGGATCATGAGTGGTGAGCCAAGACTTTGTGAGCAAAAACTTCTTTTTGAGCTCAAAATCAATGCAAAAATTAAAAACAAAGCAAATTTTTGAAAAGATGAAATTTAGAATGCACAATTGTAAACCCCTATGTACTTGGTTATCCAAGCTCACAGCTCAGGAGTCAGGACTCACGGATGCCCACTGGCACGGTATAGCATTCCTCCGATGCTTTGCAAACCAAAACAAAATCCTGCACTAATAAATATGGACTATGGATAGTATACTCCGTATATTTTGTTAAACGTGGCATTTATTAAAGCGTCAGCTTGCTCCAGTCCGACACATTATCTGTTCCGAAGATTGACGACACCATATTAGATAAATTGGGAAAAATAGTACATTATTCACTATTTTTGTCATTAAGTAAAAATTAACATATTACAAAAGAACAAAAGTGCACTTTCTTCTACAATAGTGAAGTCTCAATGATTGTCTCCAAGAATTTCAAATGATTACAATTTTGAGCTATAATAGCTATACCTACATATACTGTATAAAAGGTTAAGATCAATAAGATGAAGTACAAAATGGTCCCTCCCTTTTTCCCAATTTAACTAATATGGTGTAATGTGTAGTTTGAGACCATGGAATTGGGTTCACAAGCCATTTCCCGCAGCGCACCAGGCAAAGTTTTGAGCTAAGTTTTGAGCCAACTTAGTGAGTGAGCAAGTGCCGGACGAGATCTCTAAAGCAAAGTGACAAACGTGTCCCTTTGATATGAAGGGTCGCTCTTGACTGAAGCTACACGAAGTCTTACATCCTGGGTCATGACCTTTGGTGGTAAACGCACTCTGGATGCACCTCTCTCTCCCTCAGTCCCCTCTCCAGTCTCCATCGCTTTAATCTCTGTCTAGTTTTATAGTCTTGTGTGCATGCCAATCTGACCTGTACTGTCCAATCCCACTATATTAACTAGTAGCAGCAGCAGTGAGGAGTTCTACCTTTCTAGACTTCTCTCCCTTTCTTGCTTCGAGATCTAAACTTTTCATAAGCATTTCATCTTCTGCTGCGGGACAGAGGATCGATCCATCATGTCAGCCTACTGGGGCAAATATGCAGGTACACACACAACACTTGACTTGCTTAACTGAAATTTTGACTTGAAATGTTGACAAAAGGAGCAGCAGGACAAAAAACATGGGAGTAACTTTTCATGCCTTAACTGTAACACTTCATATGTCCAAGTTAGGTGCATTGATGACATGAGTAAGTAAGAAGCTCTGAGATTCAGTGTAAGTTGGAGTCCATGAATGAATTACAGTCTGTGTAAGAATGAATGAATGAATGTGATTGCAGTAGACTAGATTAGTTTAGTTAAGAATATGCCGAGTTGTTATTTTAGCCCCTTTTTTTGGTGTGTCTGGGTGTAGCGAGCAATCCACAAAGCAAAGGCGCTCACCAGAAACACGCTTGCTGGAAATGCGGTTGGGTCTCAAACGTTGAATCTTTCTTTCCGTAATACTTGCTTTTCTTTTTAAGACATGTATTACAGTAATGTTACTCTGCCTCCATATCATCTGGGGAAAAAACTCAACAAAAAGTATAAAAAATAAAAATAAAAGTTCTAGGTAATGTCTCTTCGTCAAAAGTATATCTCAAGTACTGCAAAGCTCAACTCGGAGAGACGACGCAAGGATCTCATTTTGTTTCACCAATCATGAGTTCAGTTAGTTTTGAAAAGCTCAGAATATTAAAAGTTCTTTGTAAAATTGGATCTTTTCAAGGTACCTTTTTAGGACAATATCGTGAAGATTTTTTTTCTTTCCAAATGGTTCTGTGGAAAACCATTTTTCTTCATGATGTTATGTAAATTCTTTATCTTATTTTCATTTTACTAAAACCATGTGCAGTCCAATCTTGAGACATATGTTTGTTAGTTAGTTGTCTATCGTAATACTTGCATTCTCGTCAATGTTAGTAAACTTTTGTAAATGTTTAGGAAATGCAGATTGGCTGACTCGGCTAAGAAGATACGTCTTACTAGTTACTAGTGACGGCTTAAAACAATAATTTTATAGGCTGAGTGAAATTGATCATCGTCACGACCCTCCTCATCAAAGTTTCTCCAGGGTTTCTTAAGTTTTGATTTTTTTGTTAACGATGTTCCAGGCTAATTCCTATCTCTTTACACAAATGGTCACCCCTGTCATTAATCAATCATCAGCGTTCCAAACCACTTATACCGTCTGACATACAGTGGCCGAAATCATTATTCTCAAGCATAAATTGCTTGTTTCCAAACTCACTGGAGTTGCATTCATGCATGCCCCCAGCAAAACAATGGCAAGCCAAAAAATACATTTTCTTGACAATGCTTGTTGAAGTGGCTTGTCATAGTCTCTAGATAAAGTCTCAAAATTATGACCTAGCTTCAAAAACCTGGTCCGGTGTGGACTGTAGATGTGAATTTCCAGATTCCAGAATAATTCCAAATTGTTTTTGAATGTGTGCGGTTGAAGCAGATGTGCCGATAGTTTTGAAGTTCAGCAAAAACGTGTTTTTTAGAGAACACTCAGCAGGAAAGTAGTGACGTGAACATCATATTTGTTCATTTGGGAAAAACAGGTGTCCCACTTTGTACTCCATCTTAAACCCAAAAAGTTACCTTAAATTAGATCCAAAGGTATCAGATTCAGTATGAGCCACTAAGGTTTTTTCCCTTGTAAATTTCTCCTCTCAAGTGAAGACATACTTGTACACAAAAAACGTTGCAAGTTAAGTTTTAGGAGACTTCCTTAAACTTTCAGCTCAAAATTTGGAAGTCCCAAAATGTACGATTTTTCCCAAATTAACAAATATAACGCGTTATTCGTTTAATTGGGAAAAAGCTTACATTTTGGGACTTTTGAAGGTTTCAAGAGGCCTCTAAAAATCAAGCTCAAAGTTTTTTTTGGTACACTTGTCCTCATTTGAGAGGAGGAATTTGCGAGGGAAAAAATCTTAATGGCTCAAATTGAATCTGATACCTTTGAATCTGATTTAAGGTGACTTTTTGGGTTTAAGGTGGAGTACAAAATGGTACCTCCGTTTCTCCCAACTTAACGAATAACTCGTTATATGGTGTTCGTGGCTTTAAGTGTGAATGGATGTATGGATGAATGGGGAGAGAGGAGTTGTGGGATGTCCACGGGAGAGATGGCTGCTGAGCCTGAATGTGTGTTGTGTGGGGGTGATGTGTGATGTGTGTGGCAGATGAGCTGATTCGGACGGCCAAGTACGTGGGGACGCCGGGGAAGGGCATTCTGGCGGCGGACGAGAGCACGAGCACCATCGGAGTGCGCCTGACGAGCATCAACGTGGAGAACACGGAGGCCAACCGGCAGGCACTCCGGGAGATGCTCTTCACAGCGCCCGGCACGCACCAGTTCCTCAGCGGCGCCCTGGTCTTCGAGGAGACGCTCTACCAGAAGACCCTCGCTGGCAAGCCCTTCGTCAAACTCCTCGAAGAAGGCGGCGTCATGACAGGCACGCTTCCCTCTCCCCTCTGTCACTAAAACATACTTTGGACAGGGGTTTTTTTTTTCTGGCTAAATCTTACCTCAAATTTTCATTGGCTACCGTAACATTTCAGAAATGGTTGATATTGCCAAACCCCTCCCCAAGCTAACATCAAATTTGTCAAATTTTGGATGAAGTTTACTAATATTAGTATTGTTTATGGATGAACCTACACACATGCTGATGATTCTATCCAATTTTGTCCATTTTTTCTTTATTTGCTTGCATTCTTGGGTGCTAAGTAGTGAGGACGTTCTACCCTTGTAAAATGGAAAAAAAAAAAATTTGACTTGGGGCCACTTCACTCTATAGTTGACCCAAGCTGAGAGGCTATTAAATTGAGTGGCCAAACTTCGTTAAGAAATGGGCTCAAAATAGGCAATGAAACATTGTTTTTGAAACCTTTGGTTGCCCTTAGTGTGAAGCCTACAAAGACCATGCTCAAAATCTAAACTCTTGACATTGAACTTCTATATAGCCTCTCAACTTGAATGGCCATTGTGTGAAGCCTCTAGATGCCAAGCCCAAAGACCAAATTCATATCATTTATTAGACCTTTCAAATCTAACCGTCAAGACCTTGTTTGTTTTTATTACTTTATGTAAAAGAAATTGACAACCTTTCAACCATAGTTTGGGTCTCTATTTTTGCTTAACCCAAACTTTTTTTTGAGAGGCCATTGTTTTGGATAAAAGAATGATGTCGTGGAAGGTGAGGGACTTTGGCCTCTAGTGTGAAGGGTCAAGAGGTCAAACTCTTGATTTCTTGCAATATTATTGGTGAAAATTGATAGCCCCTTGACCTTTGGCATAGTGTAAAGCGGCCCTTAGCCCCTAAATGCCTACGGCACCAAATTTTGGTGTCTGCAATATTCTGAGGTTTAATAAACCTGATTGAGTTGCTATTTTTAGTAGTTTACATTTTGGATTTATTCTTTGTGAAGTCTAATTTGAGGATCAACAATCCGATTTTCAAATTATCAATTATGAGTTTTTTATTCAAGCTTTTGTGCAAGGGTCTTAACTTTCTCTAGTGTTGAGAGCTCTTGAAAATGAGCCTCACATACACTAGATCTTGGAGAAAAATTTCAACAAAAAATTCATTTGAAAAAATTGTGGAAGAGATTTTGAAAAGCTATAAAGTGATTGGGATTATGCATGTCATTTCCTTTAACCTTATAGTTTTTTGATAGTCATTTTTTAAAATCCAATATGTGAAAGGAAGATTCAAAGGCTTCAAGTTATTTTTGTAGTTTTAACACCCTCATGATCAAACATTATAATCTTTCAATCTATTAGTGGTATTGTTGTGTTTTCTTTTCTTGTGTGACCTCTAACATAACTAGTTTGAATTTGTACGGTTACAATTCAAGAGGAACTTGACACAACTTATTAAAATGTTGCCTTTTTGATCAATTTGAAGCAAATTCCTAAAAGCCCAAAAAAAGGCCTCAGGCGTTAGGGGTTAAACAGATAGAGAAAGAGTCAGTGCTGTAAGGAAAGAAACTTGGAATAATGTGCAACCAGTAAGGTAGTGGGCTCTAATTGCAACCCTCACATTTAAAATCATCCATAGCCCATCCAAGAATGGATATGAAATGGTTCTTGAATGGACCCTTCTTAGTCTTAAAATAAAAGGTGTATTTTATTGCAAGAGCCAATCAAACTCCTCTATTCACTTGATCTCTTTACAAGTTGCAAGGGGACGCTTTATGGGAAACCTAGGGTCACAGATGGGTGCCTACTACAAAAAACTTTGAAAATTCATCAACAATTCAATAATGCTTCAAAAAATATGGAAAAAATTGAGTTACATTTAGCATCCATTTCTCTTTGACAGAAAATTAGGCAGAAAATCTTCATGTCTTGAAAAGCACATGAAAATCCAGAATAGCCCTTAAAGTGACGGTTTTAGAGTGACTACCTTAGCGCCTATCAAACGTTTCAATGTACTAATGCATAGCAGTGGTTGATGATAGGAATCAAAGTGGACACGGGCACCATTGCCCTTGCAGGGACCAACGGGGAGACCACCACGCAAGGTCACGACGGTCTTGGAGCCCGGTGTAAGAAATACTACGACGCAGGTGCCCGCTTTGCCAAGTGGAGAGCTGTGTTGAAGATCGGACACACGGAGCCTTCGGAGCTGGGCATCCAGCAAAATGCACAAGGGCTAGCCCGCTACGCCATCTTGTGCCAAGAGAATGGGCTGGTGCCCATCGTGGAGCCGGAGGTTTTGTCTGATGGCTCCCACGACATCCGCAAGTGCGCTGAGGTCACGGAGCGCGTCTTGGCTGCCTGCTACAAAGCCCTCAACGACCAACATGTCTTGTTGGAAGGCACCTTACTCAAACCCAACATGGTACCTAGCCTAACCCACACAATCCTCCCTCCACATGGACTTTGTAAAAGATGGAACGGTATATCCTAAAGTCATAAAAATGTGAACACCATGTTATGTAATCTGGGAAAAAGGGAGGTACCATTTTGTACTCCATCGTAAACCCAAAAAGTTACCTTAAACCAGATTTGAAGGTATCAGATTCAGTCTGGGCCACTAAGATTTTTCCCTCTCAAATTCCTCCTCTTAGGTGAGGGCACGTGCACCAAAAAATCACTAGAGCTTGGTTTTAGGTGATCACCTAGAACCTTCAAAAGTTCCAAAAAATACCCTTTTACCCAGATTACATAATATGGTGTTTGTGGCTCACAGCCTCACACTACATAGAATCGAAAACAAAAATCATTGGTAACTCAAGGAAATTTACCTTTTCTTTCTAGTTTTTGAAGATGATTTTCTTAAACTACTCACTATTTGTGCGCCAAAACTAGTGACATAATTTTCAAAAACGCCTTAGATGAATGTAGAGTTTTGGGTTTATCTAGTGCAACCTAAGCTGCGCCATAAACTCAATATTTGTTCATTTAGAAAAAAAAATCTTTTGCAAAACAAATGTTGAGAACATATACTAAATTTTGTATTTGTGGGGATATTTCGGGGTTTAAAGTGAGTTTTTTTGATAATTCTTTCAAAATAATTCGTTATAGATGTAAGGTCTTGAAGAAATCATCATAAATTCACTATAAATCACCAAAAATCTTTTGAAAACACAAAACTCAAATGTCCCAAAATTGAGTTTTTTTTCCAAATTAACAAATAACACCATATTTGTTAATTTGGGAAAAACAAGTGTCCCACTTTGTACTCCACCTTAAACCCAAAAAGTTACCTTAAACTAAATTCAAAGGCATCAGATTCAATCTAAGCCACTAAGATTTTTTCCCTCGTAAATTCCTCCTCTCAAGTGAAGACATGTGTACAAAAAAAACGCTACAAGCTAGGGTTTAGGAGACTTCCTTAAACTTTCAGTTCAAAATTTGAAAGTCCCAAAATGTATGATTTTTCCCAAATTAACAAATATGGTGTTAAATATGGTGTTCAAAGGAACAACATGGAGGCAATTTAGTAAAATTGGTGTTTCTTTTATTGATTTAGAACATGGTTGTTACTTTGGATGAGTATATGGCTAGATATCAGACAACACAAGCAAACACAAAAAAGACAGTATAGGCGGACACATCCATCTATGTTGTCCTTTTTTATGCATCCACTTGTGTTGTACAACAACCAAAACTTGCCCAAAGTAACAACCATGGTGTAGGTTTGCAACTTTGCAACAAATGTTAAGAAAAATGTTCAAACAATAGAGGTGGAATTCCATGTGTTGAAAAACAGGAGGGAACACTCTTCACATAATTAACTTTGTGCATGGTTTTGTTTCCCACAAATTGTAAGCATATGTTTGCGCTTCTTCAAAAATGTGTATTGATTCATCCTATGTACACACGTGGCATTAATTTTTCCAAAAAGTTTGCTATTTTGTCGTGTGTGAAATTGCACTTTCATGGCTGATTTGCTTGCATGGTCCTGGCGGCATTGCAGGTGACCCCTGGTTCGGACGCTCCCAAGGTAAGCTGCGAGATCATAGCCAAGTTCACAGTGCGCGCGTTGCAGCGGACGGTGCCGCCGGCGGTACCAGCAGTCATGTTCCTCAGCGGGGGCCAGAGCGAGGAAGAGGCCACCATCAACCTGAACGCCATGAACGCCCTGCAAACGCTCAAGCCATGGACGCTGAGCTTCAGCTATGGCCGTGCCTTGCAGGCCAGTGTGCTCAAGACGTGGGGTGGCGAGAAGAAGAACTGGGTGTCGGCACAGCGTGTGCTCTACAACCGTGCCAAGGCCAACTCCGAAGCCGTGCTGGGCAAGTACAAGGGCGACTCCGGTGGTGATGCCGGCACTCTCCACGTCAAAGACTACCGGTACTGATTTATCAACGGTTCCTGATCGATCGATCCTGCTCAAGTCGAACAATCGGTCGGACAGCACACTGACTCTTCTTTTGCAAACTGAACTCTCGCTGCTTGCAACCGAACTGCTTGTGCGGCTTAACCCTTTACGGACCGTGGTTGATTTGGGGGGTGGGCAATTCTTTGTATGGCCATTTGAAGGAAATTTTCAAACTTTTGAATACAGATGTCTACGACAAATTTGACCCTATAGATGGAAGTATCTTGCAGGGTTTAGTTTTAAACATCATGAAGTATGCTCACTCTTTAGTTGGTATGACCATCTTTTTGCAATTATTGGTGTATTTTCAGCCAGTACTCTTTTGGTTTTTTCAACCCTATGGCCACATGCCACCTCAGATTGGCTTGACTATTGTCCTAAACTTTTCACTTTCCAATTCCCTAAATCCGTCCCCTTTGCCACGTCATCAAATTCCTTGACATGCTCTTTTTACAAATTGAAAAGAGTAAAAATCAACCACAAACAGGTCAACCGGTCCTTAAAGGGTTAACACAATGCATGGTAGTCAGACTTGCATAGGCTTGCAATCCTTGAGCCCAATCCCAGGATTGTTGCAATTAAGGTAGGAGGCTCATGAATGGAGCATCTAAGGGCTAAAACTAAATTTTGGGGAGGTGAAACTTCTTGAAATGTTTTTCAATAAATTTTCCTTGAAAGACAAGAGAAATTGGCATCTAATTTAAATTGTTTCATGATTTTTTGGAGCTTAGTGGAATTAGTTATGAAATTTTGAAGTGGAAAGGCCACAAAGGGCTCTAAAATGGTGCACCTCCTCAAATGTACATTGCTTGTACATTGTTGAAGGATTATGAAAAACAACATGTACACACAAAGTATAGTTGAGAAGGTGCACTATTTTATAGCCCGCAAGCTTTTACAACCTCCTACCAAGGTTTCTTTTTGAAGGATTATGAAAAACAACATGTACAAAGAAAGTACATTTGAGAAGGTGCATCGTTTTACAACTCACACGCTTTTAGAACCTCCTACCAAGGTTTCTTTTTTTTGGTGACTTGGAGCAAAATTGCACCAATTTTTTTGACTGGCACCAAGCCTATAGAAAAAAAAAAAACACGATTATTTGGATGAAATTGCCAATAAACTTCAAACTTTAAGAAAAAACTTGGATGAAATTGTCAAATTGTGGATGAAAACCAAATTATAGACATGTAATATGTGCTAATGTGATATTTTCTATCCAATATGTGGATGAATGTTGAAATATAGAGCACCACTATAACATTTTAAATAGCCACTTTGGTACTTCTTAAAAAATGAAAAAAAAAAACCCTGGCTTCTACCTTACACTCTCCTTCGTGATCTGATCTTCACCTGTTTATATACACTAGGTTACTGGCAGCGTATCATTAGTCGTTAAGTTAAATTTTTGATTCATTTGATGCCTCTCGAACCACATTTTAATAGACCTTTAGACAAAAATGTGGCGGCGGCTTGATAACTTTGCTATGACTATTTAATTGTAAGCACAAACTAACGAGAGCGACTGCGGCACTCTGCACGTGAAAAAGGATATCTAATATCTTTAGATACCATGGGCGAGATTTGGCTGTAAACCAACACCCCATTCTTGGTGAATTATCATACATAAGGTAGGAACACCCATAAGCGTCAATGTCCCCATAACTGTCACCTCTAAAATCTTGAAAAATCTGTGGAAGTGAATAGATGTAGTGACAAGGATGTACAACATGTGAACATGAAATCTTAAAAGTGGTTTTGGGTGCAATGGCAATTTGTTCTTTAAGAATTCACAACTTATTCTTACAATATCCAAGTAATACACTCAAAAGTGCAAACTCATTTTTTTCTCTATTCCTAATAGGATCCTATAATTTGCTAGATGTTTTTAATAGTCATTATGTTCAAAACCCTTAGTTTGATTAAAACGCATTGGTGATGAGTTTTTGAAATCTGATTGCATGGATATATAAAAAACATCCATATGCACATCTTTTCTCCTAACAAGCATTTCCAAAAAACTTCAAAATTTCTTCTATAACTTTTTTGGAATTGGGATAATCATGGTTCAATTTAAATAAAATATATATATATTTACTTTTTAATTAAATTTTTGGTAGGTTTTTCCAAGTTTTGTGCAATTTGAATTTCCAAAAATTCTTCTAATCCATACATTGGAACCATGTGACACCAAGAAATTTATAAGACATAGTGCAAAATTGAATTCAGAGTTCATAGATATGCGCAATATAAATATCTAAGGAATAAACCCCACCGCTATGTTATGTCACATTTCAAACCCATTCTTACACACTTCACTCACTCAACAATTTTCAATGCCTTCGTTGCAATCACATTCTAGGAAGGGGTTTTAAATCCTCCACTTCATAAAATTCATAAAAACATTGCTGATAGAAACCATGAATCATACCAACGACACGGATACAATTCTGAATCTAAACCTTTTAGTTCGAACGTCAACTTCATATCATACCTCAAAATTACGTTTCTAGAATGGACATTTGCAAATATTCAAATGAGAAGGTGTGTAGCATGATTCAAAGGAAAAGCAGAATTCATCGCAATACAACACAGCACATATTATTGTTAATCCATAGATTCAGAGTACTTTTATGTAAATAAATCCAATTTGTTGAAACCCTGGCTGCAAAGGCTAAACTCGAATATAGTGACTTTGATTAAAGCTTCCATGAATTCCTAAGATCCTGCAAGCATCATGTGAAGAGCTCAGACACAAAAATCCTTGTTAGCCGGATAGTTCAGAACAATCTAGGTTAGAACAACCAAGTAGAACTAGATCCTAACTCGGATTAGTTGCTAAATAATCAAGTTTGTGTAAGTTGGCAAACTTCTGCCAACTTTCAAAAACTTGAATAACTTTAAATACATCCTCTACGAGGTAATTTTATTCCCTTCTTTAGTTAAGTGACACTTATTATACACATACCAATGCTTTGAAATTCTATGTCTGTTTGCACGAAGCTAATAACAGCAATTAGCTAGACTCCGCGTTGATTACCACCTTGCAAATGCGGGCACAAACAAGTTAGGTAGGTGACTTCCAACTAGCTAATGGATGTTAATGGCCAAAGTAGTTACGTAGATAGCAATGAAAATAGACAAGAGCCTTTTTCTGTGCTGCACCTCAACGCATCACGATAAATTGTCGTAGCATTAAATGTTCAAGGACAAGAACAAACTTGAATAATATCTACAATAAGATAAAAATTCAAAGCAAGTCTGCCCGGAAAACACTGAACAACAGCAGTCCTTCAATCTCATGAATTCTCAACATGTACGTACCTCACAACAGGAGCTCCTCAGGAAGGGAAAAAATAGAGTTGATCCTTTTGAGGCATGCGCTCTCTTCAGATCTCCTGAACGGTCATTAATCTTGCAC
This sequence comes from Ulota crispa, assembly GCA_963920765.1. NCBI lineage: Eukaryota > Viridiplantae > Streptophyta > Bryopsida > Orthotrichales > Orthotrichaceae > Ulota > Ulota crispa. The sequence continues at coordinate 5,725,043 of OY987244.1, read as the reverse complement.
CTCGGGCAGCTAGAGAACTGAACAAAGCTATATTGGGAAAGCAACATTAAAACGAGGGAGGGAACAAGAGAAAAAGAAAGACGCCACCCAAGAAAACAGTCTAGAACAGCTAACGTAGGTGGTAAATCAAATTATCTCGACTTTCAACCACACATGTTAAAGGAAGAGAGAGTTGAAGAGACTGAGCATCGCCACTGCTGATAATCCTGTTAGTTGGTTACTTCAAAGTGCAACAGAAAGAAAAACCAAATACGTTAGACATTTCAATCTCCACATGTCAGTTAGACAATGCAATGTAATTACTCCAGGCGTGTTGTATATGAACAATGAGAATATACACGACTGGCCAGCCCGAGGACAGACAGCGTCAATGACTAGGCTATGATTCACTACAATCCGTATGGGGCTGGACAAAAAAATAATCGCTGGTCAGAATACCTACCAGCTGGAGGTGAATTCTGAACCATCCGCCATGCTTGAAACTCACTATCAACAGAACAGGCAGGCAGCATGAACATCTAAAAATCATCACTACTCTTGGTTTCCACTTCACTTTTTCTTCTTCTTCTTGGCAGGTGTAGGCGGAGGCAGCTCTAGCGGCTTCTTTTTCTTGGTCTTCATACTCTTACTGGAGTTAAGAGTTTCTTTTCCTTCTTCTGGAGCCGTCACCCTCTCGTAAGTAATGGCACCATCCAACGCGAAGAGCCTCAAGGCCAACGAGGACAGAGAGGATGACCGGGCAGCTGCAGAGAGAGACGACCACAAAGCCCAATACGGCTTTAAGCATTCCGCCTTCACCATCAACTCCAAGAGAATTATGGCTTTCATCACCTGCCAAGTAAGCACAGCTCTTAATCATCAGGCCAAAAAGACAGATATATGAGAAAATTTCCAGCAAGAAAAAGACAGCAACTCTTTAAACAACAAACGCCCATAAAAACCAATATTTAATACCAGCTTGGTGCTTCAATAAACCCACAACTACTTTGAACAAAGGGACACAACTGTTTACCTCATAGATACACGAAGTTGCCTTCACAAACGCCCGCCACGCACGACGTCTCACCGGTGAAGCTCGAGAAGACTCCATCACATCAGTCGCCAGAGCAGCTTCCATGTCCAACAAACTAATCTGCAGTTCTTTCAACAAGTCTTTCTGTTCACCCACCAAGGGGCACACTGATGCATTTACCACAGGAAACCTCTTCACTGGCTTCCTCCCACCTGAGACATTAGCAGCTGGAACCTGAGGCGGTAGACTCGTCTTCTGTTCCGAGCTTGCTAATACCTCTCCTTGCTTGGCCTCAGCTCTGTCTATTGCTGCTTTTCCTTGTGCCCCAACCTGGGCATCTTCCATACATGCATCTTTACCAGCTTCATTGGGGTCACCTTCGACACAAGCTTGAAAGGATTCTTTAGCAGCGTCAGTACAATCCTCCTGGACATCGCTTTCTTTGGCAGCTTCAATGGGTTCAAGCTGCACACCATCAATACATGCTTCTTCGACAGTGCCCATAAGATCAGCCGGCATGATTTCTATGTGTTCTTCTGGATAAGACATCAAATCAATAGACAAAGAACCAACTTCGTTGGGACCAGTTGTCTCGCGAACAATCTTGTGCTCGTGCTCCTGTTTCTTGAGCATCAGATCTAATGTAATGGAGTCCGCTCTCACAGGTACAGCACCTTGAGTGAAGTTATTGATTTGGCTGTTCATCTGCTGTTCCTCAAACATCGGGTCTAGAGCGAGAGCACCATTATCTACGGGAGCTGCCCGTATATTCAAATCTTCCCGCTGTGGCTTCTCAATCATGTTATCAAAAGGCAGAGACCCAGCTTCAATAGGTGGAGGTGATGACTGATTTCCAGGTGGCTCGTCAGTATGCCTCTGAACCGACCTCTCATTTCCTTGAGATGAGGGGAAAGGAAGGTTGATCAAATAATCCCAAGTTGAAGATCGCCGTGCAGTAGGTTTGGTAGGGATAACCGCAGGACGTTCTAAGGTGACAGGCTCTGTAGCGCTCTGAGAATCAAACCATGAGTTAGAGTTGAATCTTCCCACTTCATACTTTTTGGTTTCTAGCTCCTCAGTATTGTTGCTAAGAGGAAAGTGACCATATGATGGAGCGGGAGAATTGCTGGCATTCAAGCTAGTGAATAAAGAAGGATTAAAGTTGGCATTCAGGCCGGCTTGGTGAGGGACCGAAGGATTTGAATCGGTATCAAAGTTGGCCAACAGAGTGCTAGAATGCAGGTTCAGTCTGGCGGGACGTGAGGCAGAAGGGTTCAAGTCGGTGTACAAAGAGGGGTTAGAATGAGTATTCGTATTTGAATGACGTAAGCCCGATGGGCTAAAATTTGAGCCTAAATTACCGTAAGGTGCGGCAGAGGAGTTTGTATAATTCAGATTAGGAAAAGAGGAAGCATCAGAGTTGCTTGTTGAATTAAGATTTATATCCTCAAGAGGTGAATTATACTGAGGGTAGAGTACAGGTTGCGGGTTTCTACTATCACGGGAATGGAGAAGATTAGAGTAGGACAAGGACGTAGTATTCACATTTTCAGGAATAGGCAGGAAGTTGGGATACAATGAAGATGAGACATTCAGAGAATCATGAGGAGAAGACAGCATTTGCTGGAAGGTCAGTTGCTGAGGCGGGGTTGTATGGTCTAAAGGGGAAAGGTACTGATTGTAAGGTACATGCTTAGGAGTTGAATCGTTCAAGGAACGTAGAAAGTTAGTATTAGCTACAGGTGACTGGGCCAAGGTGTTCTGAGAGGGCATAAGCTGTTGATACTGGGAAGCTGCAGGGGTTGAAGGCTCCAAAGAAGGAAACCCCTCCATAGAAGGGTAATCAGGAGATGATGGAACTATAAGAGAGGGATCAAAGACATGAGAGTTTTGTACAGGGGGGGCAAATGAGCGACCTCGGTCTGAGAACCCAATTTGGTTTATCCTCTCATGACTGGACTGAGGAGTAGAAAGCATTAATGAAGCAGGAGGATGGTACCCAAATGAAGCTGGCGCATCTGTTCTGAGGCTCTGATTGGCAACGTTCGAATCGTTCGCCCATCCCCCACTGTTGCCATGATTACCATGTGCGGTACTGGAGCCATCCAACCTGTTGGACCCCATCAACTGGTCGGTGAAGCTTTGATTGGAGATGTTCAAGTCATTCGCCCATCCACCAATGTTGCCTTGACCATTTTGTGAAATATTTGAGTTGTTTGCTTGATGCAAGTATAACTCCTGGTCTCTGAATTGCTGATCAGAGATATTCAGATCGTTCACCCAGCCGCCACTATTTCCTTGAGCGCCCTGTCGATTACTTGAGCAGTCTAACTGGTTGGCATTCAAGTCGTGTTCTTGAACGCACTCTTTGGAGACATTCAAATCATCTACCCAACCGCCAGTGTTGCCTTCACCATTATTTGAGCAACTAAACTGGTTAGAACTCAAAACCGCAGGCTTCTGAGGTTCATTGGCATCGGCGATTTGCCTCCCGCTCCCTACACCAAACTTTGCAGGCAATAGATTGGCATCCCAGTCATCCACAGAGAAAGCCGTTGCGAAAGTCTCATTTTCATTTCTTGGCTCCTGAATAGTTTCCACTGGCTGTTCTGGTGGTTTACTTGCAAGTTTCAGTGAAGGAGTCTCTATTAGTTCTTCCAAGGCCTTCAAGAGGCCATTCGAAGGAGTATGCTCAACAGGAAACTGAACTTCAGGAATCTTCTGCGGTTGTAAACTTTCGACATACTCAGATAAAAGATCGATTGATTCGGCAGGTTCCATTTCCACATCCTCGTCAACTGCTGGTTGTGAACCTCCTCTCTTCAGACCTTTCTTTCCCCTCTCATTTCTAGATGCACTCCCAGCTTTGGCAATGGTTTGATGCAAGTCCGGCGGTGTGTCAAAAGAAGACAACTTTTTCGTCTTCTTTGCTTTTGGAGGCATTTGTGGCTGAATTTCTTTAGGGACATTTTCCCGGTTGAGTTTACTACCAGGAGGGCAGCCATTTAAGTGAGTCTGAAACTCAGATGTCGATTCGTATGTTTCATGGCAAGTTTGACAATGATTTCGGGAAGTCCAAAGCAACTCAAGACACTCACATCGCTTCAGCACACTGTAATTCTGGAACGGCGTATCCTTTTGAATGTCAACTGACATATCACCACTTTCAGGAGGAACATTTGGTGCCGCATATCTTTTCAGTAGTAACCTAGTTGCTCTTACCGAAGGAAATCTTCGCGTGCTTCTGCTCTCCTCTGTTTCTTCTCTGAGAGGGATTTCTTTGACAGTCCCAGAGTCGTCAATGACCTTGCTTGGCTCCGTAGTAGAAGCACCAGCATCATTAGCTGCAGTCATAATTTCAGACATGTCCAGGAGATGCCTCGAGGACAGTGATCTTCGCCAATGGTAGATGGCAATCCTCAGTACTCGTTCTTGTTGATCTCTAGGACTGAGCCACTTGACCAACTCATCTAAAGCTTTGTCACCTTTATAGTATAACCATTTGGTTCCTTCATTGACCATCTTCGAGTCTGGAGCATCCTTTTGCTTATGATCTACAGAGATTTTGCAGACAAGGTTACTACGTGAGATAAAACCACAATCTAGAAAGTAGAAAAGTAAAACAATGACTAAGGAGAGGCGGAAAGAAAACCTTAACAATTAATGATGGGAAGTGGATTAGGGAGAAATGATTCTCAACCTCAAAACGAAAAACAAAGAAATGCAGTGACTTAGCACTTTCTAAACTATACAATTACGAGAACACTAATCACTCATCGATCGTAAGAACAGAACTCAAAGTGAATGAAAGGAGAAGTGAACTGTTGGCTAAATAGCTTCACAACTTGATAGTTGTCGTGGCAGGACACACAAGACGGCACACAAGATGGCAATGACAGACTGTTAGATCAAAGAAATCACTCCAGCAGCGCTTCTAACAACAGAACTTGACATAGAAAAGAAAAAGAAAAAATAGAAAGGCAAATGTAAGGACCACAATTTGGGAGAAAAAAGAGAACGAACAACGAAAGCAGCATACAAAAGATACAATTCCAGATTCTTGTAGAAAAAAAGAAGAGATATGATCTCCGGTGCCTTGGAGGCTATTAATTTGACTACCAGGGTTAGAATTAGTACCTTTGCCATGCTGGTCTTGTGAAGCAAAGGTCATATCAGCAACAGCTAAGCAGGGTCTCCCATCAATCCCAGTCAATGCCCAATATTCTCTTCCAAGATGATCTGTACCCATGTGCTCTCTTCTCAAACTAAGATTGAAAAGCTTCGCACCCAATTTAGTGATTCTCACATCTAGATCTCTCGCTTTCTGCAATGCTCTATGTCGAGCATCTGTATCCTCCCGTACGTTTCCAATTGTAGCCTGACCATCTGAAGACTTTGTTGTCAAATTATTTAATTCAGCACCGTTAATACTAGATGGAGCACCTTTAACTGTTGTCTCCTCTTTCTTAGCCATTTTCAAATCCTCAGGACCATTAATGAGTGAGCTTGGGAGATCAGTGGTTGATGTCTCAAAATTCCTTTTCAAAGGATTCACGGGCCTTGAAACTGTATCGGCCTGGACGGAACTGTCATCTTGTACACCGTCAGAAACTCTCTGCCTTGAATCTTGGTGGAGCTCATGCTTTTCACTACGAGATGATTCCCGTGGAATCCCATCATTAGAGTTGACAGTTGCAAAATCCCTTGATTCAGATATTCTGCTGTCATTTCCATCTCGCGTAATATCACCTAGGTCTTTCATCAATGGACCCTCCTGATTCGCCTCCACTGGGCTCGTTCCAGATGCTACCTTATAATCTGCTGGCAAGTGATCAGGTTCAGGTTCCTTTCCAGCTTCAACATTTAAGTCCAAATCAAGTCCCACAATGCCTTCCTGTGTCCTGATCTCTGACATGCTATCCCCAAGCTGTACAACACCATCATCATTACTCCGCACTGCTATTGCTCCATCTCTACCATTTGTCGCACCTAAACCTGGTCCTTGCTGTGAAGTTGTTTGAGATTTCTGCAAAGTCTCTATAACAGTAGGTTTTGCATGGTTTGCGGCGTCCGTTGGTATTAAAGTTTTCAACCGCTCTGCAACCAAATCTCGGAGCTGCTGCTGTAACTCCAAGGCAACTTCCACGCTTTTCTCTAGATGAGCACGTATTTGAGGAGTCTTCAGTGCTTCGTCGCAAAGGAATTTCAACAAGAATAATTTCTGAAATGACAAAAGATAACAAATTCACGGTATAAGCACAGAATTTTGGATTACAATTACATGATGTTTCACTTTGTCACAAAACCAAACCACTTACGACACCTAACACAGCAATCAACAGATGAAATAACCATTACTCAAACTCCAGCTAAACCTGGACCGTTATTTAACAAGAACACCAGTAAGGAAAATTAATCAACATAATATCAGGAAAGAAAACAAGGATCGTTCTTACCATCACACAAGCTACTAAAGACAGTCAAATTACATGATCAAGAAAGAACAGGCTACATTTCATTGAAGGAGCACTAACAGACGTTCATCACGTGCAATGCTAGAATAAGACAAGGTAGCAGGATAAGTTTGTTCTTACATCACGGAGACTTAATTGCCAATACTCCTTCTCTTCCAACTCCTTGAGTAATGCTTCCACGTTGGTCTGCACAGCAGGGGGTTGAGACGGAAGAACCTTGTGGAGGGTCTCATCCTCTACATCTACATCTGAGTTATTCGTCCTGGACCTAAGCATCCGAACCGATTTTTCCGGTTCAAGCTTCTTTTCAAGATTAACAGAAGGCACTTTCTCTCCCTCGTACTCCAACTTAAGTATACTACCTGCCACAGGCCTCTCCATTTCTTCCTGTAATGCGGCTAGTTCGGCCTCCCCAAGAGGGGGTGCTTCTGGAAAGCCTTCTTCAACAGCCACACAAGATGGACAGAACCAGTTGCCTTTGGGGACTTTTTCCAAGGGAGGAACCAAACAGTAAATGTGATACTCTGCGTCACAGCTATCACAAAGGAGTATACTGTCATAGTCCTCATCAATACCACACACCCGGCAAGTAGTATCGTCCTCCCAAGGTGCTTTTCCAAGCTTGTCGTCAGTGGCATTTCCTGGAACTTTTGTTCCAGCTTTGTTGGTTGACCTTTTCCCAGAACCATCCACATGAGTGGCCTTTTCTTTCTCCCTGTCTCTTGTCTCTGTCACACCCTTGATTAGGCTTATCACCTGCACAAAGTATAATAAGTGTCATTCAACATCTAAGAATATGGATCAAAAATGTCACAAACATGTCCAGTGATCACACATTCCATGTTTTTGGGACTAGCGAGACAAGACAGAAGAAACAAGAACAAGCAAAGACAAACAAATAAATGCCATTCAGAAATTTGCTGAAGGCGTATAGTTATTATCGAGTGAGATAACTAAAAGAGCACGAACACATGAAAATTGAAGCTTGGTAATGATTTAAAATTCGTTCATAGTGCATAAAATGAATGGTAATACCAAGGCCACCAATATGCAAGACGCACTTGAAAGGAACTCGATACACTGATGCAAGCATACCTGCTTTAGATACAGTTTTTCGAACAATTGAGACAAACTACTTGCGAGTTCCAGAATTGCGCTGCCACTTTTGTGCACCTCTTCTACATTCTTCCATACCTGAGAGAATTTAGCAGAAAACTCATAAGAATCAAAGAACATCAGAACTCCGTAGGTAAACTATAAATGCCATCAGCTGGCACTATAATAAAATGAACGTCGGCATATCATAAAAAGAAAAAAACGCGCACGCTTGGATAACTAGTAACAAAAACGCAAACATGGATAAACCTGTCTCATGTCAGCAGCAAATGAATCTGTCGACCCTCCATACGCTCCCGCTGCAAGGCGAGCATCAATTGTTCGAAAGTCTAGAGGTCGTGCCAACGTATCTGCATCCTTGCCAGACGTCACAGCAAAAGCACCGCCCACCAAATTACTGAAGACCTGCTTGCTGTCAGCTTTTGCCACTTCACGCAAGACAATCCTACACCGCTGCATAAGATGCTCAGCAGATGGAGCAGCTTTCACCTTCCGGACACGTGGAGCATTTATAGCCTTCAACTCCTCGCCATGATACTGCGCTAACACCTCCAACACGGCTCTCTGCAGGGACACATGCCAATGTTATTCCCTGTGGTTTGAATTGAAGTACTTCAAACTACATTTACGGTAATGGCTTTCTTACATTAAGTGACCGTAAGTGCTCTACAGAGGTTTACTTCTAAGCACACCCTAGGCAAGGATACTCATTAACAAAGAGGAACTTGTCACAAACAAGCATAAAGAGTAAAGCATTATAAAAAAAAGGGAACCTAGATAAAGGTAAACATTTATGAGGGGAGAAAGACGCGCTTTTCCTACGGAAAAACTCTCTTTATCTGTGAAGTGCAGTTGCATTGTCGAAAATCTACGCCCAAAGAACGAAAGATAATATTCCTACCTTTGTAGTGCCAGCAGCATTGCTTTTGAAAGTGCCTTTACTGACGGACCACTCTAGAGTGGCTTTAGCCCAGTCAGGAGGGTTCAAATCGAGTGACACCTGCACTTGATTCTTGAGCTTTGTACCCAAATTGGTCGGCATTTTGCGCACAGGTTCCAATGCCTCAACCCATTTTGGTAGAACCTCAGTCAACTCTTCAGTCTTTCCACCCTTCATCTTCTTTGGGGTCGGGTTGATTGGCGTTAAAGCAACATCCCATTGTTGAGGAACAAAAATTACTATGTCCTTTTCAACGGTTTTTGGTATTCGTAATGTCAATTCTTTCTCTGCCTCCGCTAATACCTGCAAAAGAAATGAATTCTAAGACCGGCTGACACCTAGCAATTTTACATCCTACTTTCATAACTGCAGGCATAAACTATGTAACTAAAAGAGAACTACTTCGCACGAGGAAACCAGATATAACTTACACTGAGCAGGTATATCGGTAGCAGTAAATCATATTCAACACCAACTACACAAGGGAACAAAATTGTGATCAATCCTCACCTGAGCATCACTTTCAACACCCACCACCCCCTCAACGGCACCCCCCATCACACCACCATCTCCTTCGAAGTACCTCACAAGCTTTTTGCGCTCTTCAGGTGCGATCTCTGTTATCTCACCCTGTTGCTTCATGTCTAAAATAGCAACAAGATATCTATGAGCGACTTCTGGCCATGAAATTGCGTTCACGGGAAGATCGTCACCCAACTCAGGAGGCAGAGCTCCAATGTCACAAATACGCTTTCTTCCTCTCTTTTTCGGCTCGTCTCCATCATCCTCATTTAGACTTTTCGAAACTCGGAATTTCAGATCAGCGACAAGAAATTTCAAAACGGGGATATGTGCTTCTGCCAAAAAGGCAAGACCCTTGCCCAATCCTCCATCAGAAAACGAAACAGTATTTTTCGTTTCACTTCGTCCTCCCTGAGCTGCGTTCGGATTTTTCGACTCGTTCCCCTGACAATTCAAATCTACATAAGAGTCTTCTTTCCTCTCAGCATCTTCTCTACATGGACTGGGGTAACTCCTTACCCCAGTCTGCATTTCCCCTGCGGCGTTCGAGTCCGTGGCTAGCCCCAGGTCACGAACATCTGAATTCTCCTGCCTAATGTCTACTGAAATGACCGACTTATCTGACACCTTTTTGCCCTTCATCGGATCCTTATCAGACGATTCGTCAGAGTGAGTCACATTTTTCGGTTGCCTTCGTCCTTTGATTATATTCTGCTCAGAAGAATCCATCACGACACCCAAATTTTCCTCCTCTCCAGAGTGCTTACTGGAGTCCTTGTTTACAGTGGTGGATTCAAGCTCTGCTCTAGTAGATGCCACATCCATCAGCCCTGCTTCCAGGTCTTCAAGTGTGCAGTGTAGTTCATGACCAAATAAATCAGAAAATCGACATAGAAACTCCCACACCTGTCATCAAATACACCAGACAATGCGTCAATAAGTATTTATCCAAATGGGCTTCAAGATTCAATATCACAAAGCAAGTTCCGCGAGGATAATCAATGTAGCAGTCTTTAGTGCTAAGTGAATCATGTCACGAGAAGAATGGTTCGAATGACTGATACTCGGGAAGTCGTTGGCATTTGCACTACTATTTGAGTGCATGAAACTATAAGTGCTATAACTGGGCAAGAAGACTTCGTAAATCAGCGTGAAGATTGATATGCATACTTGAAGTAAATCTCCAACCAACTCGGACGGCAGCCTCTTTAAAACGGGTTGGCCAGCTGGCGGGGGCTGACGAGGCTCCTCAATAACAATCACAGTGGGAGGCACTGCTGCTGCTGTCGTAGCAGGTGCATAAGACTGCATTGATGCCATCGCCGGTGCAAGTGCAGGTACTGGCGCAACTACAGCAGAGGCATTTCGGAAAACTAGATTCTCAGTACCACGTTGCCCTCCAGCTCCCAAGTTCAATGGATGTTGAGCTACCGGTTCCAGTAACGATGGTTTTATCTTTTTCGCGCTTTCCTCAGCTGCATTTCAACATTAAGATCAAAAGCTGAGTATGCCAGAACTGTGGAATAAAGAATATTACCACAACTCATGAAACTTCTATGTAAATAAAACCTCCTTCTTAAGGATCGAATACAGTCCCAAAAAAATTGATCTACAGAAACAAATTTATTGATGATCATGAGCCGTGAAACAGGATCGTCCATGTATAAATAGAAAAGCAACTTCTCACCTGCTTGCGGATACTGTTACATGCAAGCACTAGAGAAATTTTGAGCGCGTTCTGACCAAGATTCATAAATCAACGTCTAATACGAACTCCAAAGAACATCACACCCAAATCATCCCGATTGATCAAGGAACACAGACATAAAGAAACATAACAGATCACACGTATCGTTTCTTTTGCGTGTCTCTTCTAATCATTCTTCCACTTATGTTTCTCAGCATGGAGAAATTACCGCTCATCGAAGTTCACGTCCATATTTAAAAGGAAGATAATCAGAATTCAGACAATCGTTACGTGGTACAAACGAATGATGTACAAAACACATAAACCTCAAAAGTACCTGCTAAATCGGCCTTGCTTTTCCTCCTCCTTCTTTTCCATGGACCAGATGGATTCGCTGCATTAATAGATGGCACCAGCAAGGCTGCACTGCGTGCTGCTTCAACAATCTGATCAACTCCCTTTACCCATGCTTTAGCATTACCTGCAGGATTTCCAGGTTGAAGAGCCTTAATCATCTTCTGGACTTCTGGTAAATTCAAACCAAAACGATCCTCCCCCAATCGCTTCTCGAGCTTTTCGTAAAACAGGGCCTTTGTAGTCTCCCCTCTATCGATACTTTCCTGTCTTGACAAAGGTGAATTTGCAAAACCGTCCCCAAAGTTGGAAGCCCCTAAGTGGTAGTTCACATACTCATTAGTGCCCTCCAGGATAGGCATTGTACAATTAATATCGGACCTCAAAATCATTTTGCAGTGCTCTACAAATTTCTTGCTGAACAGTTTCCATGCTCCTCCTGGCGTCCGAGCTTCCACGGTGAATTCTTCCATCAAAATACTTGAGAGGGGTTTAATAGGTGGCGTTAGAGATCCAGAAGCTGTGCGGTGTGTCACATCGGCCACTCCACCAGTAATAGGACTTACAGTTCCCACACCAGGACCTGGCCCTTTGTCTCTATACACTAGTGCTGAGGGTTTATCGTCCTCTTCGTCAGATAGATCAATCACCACAGGCGGACGTTCTGTTAGGTGATCCTCTTCTCTTACATTTTCCAAAGCACCAGCGTCTTTTCCAGCACTTCTAGCACTATAATCACTCTTCACATCTAAGGAGTGCACCCTAAAACCAACGTGCTTATTGACGTCTCCAGCGCCAACTTCGGTATACTGTCTTTGAGCATCAGCTTTACTACCTTCTGCAGGTAGTTTGTAAAAACTGCTACCACCTACCTTACCTCCTCCCAGTGGGCTCTTAATTGGGTCCGATTTTTCCTCAGAAACCTGAAACTTTCCAGCTTCGCCAGTCATGCCACCCATAATTGAGGCACTTTTCCCTACGCTTGAGGTTGCTAAGGGATCATCGCTATTGTTTGCAGGGCCTATCACGAGTTTTCTTGTGACTCGAAATACTGGACCCAAATCTCCACCATCCTCTACCGCATTTATACAATAGGACCCTGTCTCTGGATCATGCCATGAGGACAGAAACCCAACGGGCCAAATGTGATGCTCGTTGGAATACGTCGATCGAGGGTCGATTACTCCCAGTTTTTCAATCATCACATCTCCACAGAAAAAGGGGAATTTTCTCTGCAAGCAAAAACAAAAACAAAAACAAATAATCAATCAATCGGCACGCGCTTTACTTAAAACAAGAAGGGACGAATGAGAGTCTCCTTAAAGAAAAACTTCTTAAGCAAAAGATCCTGTGGTCAAGAACTTTCTTCAAGGTGCTAACAACAATTACACGTGTATAATTGAAGGCTTGAGCATGTGGATAGCAGGGTCAAGTAGTATTCGAAGCCATTCCTTTTCCTTAACTTGAACAAAGGAATCAGCCCTATCAGGACCTAAACATGGTAAATTAACCGGGAAAGTCACAACAATACATCCAAGGTCACAAGTATATCAAAGGTAAGTCACCAGCGCAGTATGAAACGATGTACTACAGAAGTAATAGAAGAAGAACCAATCCATAATATAGCATATTCTAAAATGCAACCGCAATGAAAGAAAAGAAGAGGCATTTGTGCACACACCGCTTCAAGGGCTTGAATTGATGGCGGGCTAATCTCGTTCTTGCCCAACAACTTATCTACAGAAGAATCAAGATTGTTGAATCTTGTTTTTTGTGCTCTGCGGTCATCCACAAGCCCCAGGAAGCGAGCCACGTCTTGCCTGGACCTGTATTTCCGCTTAGCTGGGGAAAGATAAAACTTCTCCTGTGCGCCCGTAGGTCTCCTTCTCAGGACAACCCGCCAGTCCTCCGGGAGGTGGCCCTTTAGTCCACTTATGAAGGTCCGCAACTGCTTTAGAGATTCTTTTGCTTCTTTCAAAAGCTCCTCCCTTTCTGTTAAGGGTTCTCCAACCACACGGGGTCTGAATTCCTGAATTGATGAAACTTCTAAGCCAACACCTCCAATAGCAGGAGGGATTTTTGGCTGGACGATGATTTGGTTCGTACCAGAAGCCACATTTGAGGGACCTGCGACATTTGAAGCAGCACACTGATTTATGACAGAAGTATTCTGGTGTTGAGAACCACCTAAAGCAATCTCAGATTGCGAGCTTAGAGCTGCTGAACCGGTTAAGTCTTTATTTGTCGTATACAGAAGTTTTGTAGAAGCCAAGGGCCCCGTGCCCGCCGTGTGAGTAGAACATGGTGCGCCACTCACTGTATACTCTAACATAGGTCTTGATTGAGGTTTAGCTGATGCGTGGGATTTCGGAGATGGCAAAGTCATGACTGCACTTGTCTCAGGAGGGACGATGAAATTTACAATCGGAGCAAAAGAGTTCAACGAAGACTTGGGCTGTACGGGTACGTATCCAGGGTAAGTAACCGTCCTACAAACAACAACACAAAATCCTAGATTAAATATAAAAGTTAGTCAATAACAAAAACGTCGTATACCACAACCAAAGCCAAAGCATCATGCCATACAGGTGTTTGGATTCTCCAAAGATTCATTGCGTGCCCAGTTTCTTACAAAATTTACTCCCCATCATCAACAAGCACCAACTATACTACACAATATCCAATCTTATGCAAAAAATGTAGTGTACATACTAGGAGTACAGACTGGTTAGAATAGTCGGTGCTTACTTCGATTGGGTTTGAGTGCTAGGCATTACTCCTGATTCCTTAAGATGCATGGGCATGGCATGACCTATCTTTGGTTGACTCGAGGTGATCAATAAGCTTCCTTTAGCTGTGCCCTTTCGTGCCTCCTTCTTGAAGTCTCTGATAACTTTCACCTTAGTTGCACCACCCTCAAACTCGTTAGACGTCCTTTGATCCAAACCCAGCGGAAAGGCACCAAATTCCTCCTTTCTCTGCAACGTAGTCAAGAAACTCGAGGAGTACTTTTGATACTCGGCAACTGCTTCGTCATAACTAATCAAGACCCTGCCCAAAGGCCAATAGTGACCAGGTTGTAAACCACAAGGTCCACAGTGCCACACATCCAGTTCTTGAGCTGGTTTTGGCCAATGTTTCACACATTCCACATGGAAACCCCTTTCGCACTTGTCACAAAATATTGTGGACTTCAAACTTTCCGGTCTGTTACAACATTGACACAACCTTCCGCTTTCCGGTCCTGTGGCTCCGGGAAAGAGAGCTACATGCCCAGTAGCTTCCATCATCCTTCCGTGAACTGCCATTACGGCTGCTAATGCATCTTTCCTATCTTGCTCTTGCCTTTCTTTCTTCAATATTCCTGATCAAATGACCACACAAAGGCAACATCTGAGAGAACGCACCGGATGGAGTGTACACAAGTGAAATTATCGTCCATACCTCACAAAACTCCACATCTGCCTATAGTTTAGTGGAGACCATTCACAATATTAACCCTTAAGTGCCCAAGCTAAAAATTGAGGTCCCACTTTGAAAGCTAAGAGCCGACTATGACAACTTTCAAAACATGTTATAATATAGGGCATAATTCCTTTGTTATGCTTTCTATAAATACATTTTGTTACCTGGAAGCGGCCACTCTTTGGCCATTTGGGCACTTTGGGCCAAAACATTTGGTGATTTTTAAGAGCTATAGACCTTATAATTTAATATGGCTCACTATAAAATGAATAAAAAGACAAACAAGTTGTAACAATGTTGAACTTCAAATACCCGCAAATAAAACGCACAAAATTCTCAAAATACAAGATCTCACCTTCCTTCACCGCATCAGCAACCGATGGTACAATCTTCAATACAGAAGCTGCTTCTCCCTTTGACAAACCACCCTTTCTTGCCAACTGTCGCATAGGGAGTTGTGACTAATAACAAATACACCGTATATTTTTAGTCACGAGTAGCTTAAGAAGTATCCACATTGTCAACTTAGGGTAAGGCAGATCTGACAAATAAAATGCTGAGGCATACCGTTTGAGAATAATAGAATACCAATTCTCTGATTGGCAATTCTCATGGCACTTCCCATAATTCTTAAAGGACTTAGAACTCGCAGTATAACTTCTAAGGCTCACAAATGCAAATTTTGAAAATGAATGAAGGTAAACAAGTCCCATGCATCTATAACCTGGTTTTTTTATACGTATATATACCTCAAATGTTCTTAGATTCTTCTATTAATTTTCTAACATTTGTATGATAAGGATTCCAACACAAAATGACCTTAAATTTGACTTTCAATATACAAACAAGATAGAAATCTTTACAGATGACTAAAATTACAGCTTTACATTTCAAACCCCAAACCAAAAACATCATATAAAAACAACCAAGGCTCAAACCATAATCAATTATAGAAAGAATTTTGGATTAATTGCTTCAAAGTTTATATACACATATAAGTGCAGTGGCAGATCTAGCCAATCCATTGGTCATGATTTACAACTTCTATTTAAAGATTCACTACTAAATTATTTTTCACATTTTGTAACATCGTTAGAAATTTGTACCACCACTGGTCCTTTGAGGTTGACCCTTTCAATTGATCACATCGTAAAGAATATAACTCATATGGGCCAACTTATATATCATCAGAATCTGTGAAGAACACTGCATGTGTTGATCCAAAAGGCATAAGATTCAACTATAGAAAGTTTACACCCACCTTAACTAAAAACATGAGACAAGACTCAATTTGGACCTCTGTCCTTAAAGAAATAATACTCTCACCTCTGTTCGAACTTGCGGGGCATCTTTGGCGACACTTTCATCATGCCCGCTTCTTGGTTCTTCCTTCTTCTGTGCTCCATTTGAACTATTCTTCACAATCAGCCCATTCCCTTTCTTCCAAACGTCATGTGCCCCTGGGCTTGAATTTGAATTCTGAAAGGCAGACACAACAGCGCTACCAAGTATAACAAGCCTCGAATTATCATTAGTACCCCCATGTGACATGGGAATTTTGGAGCTGCCATCAGCAGGTTGCACCTGCACATTTTTTGTTGGCTCAATAATTGGTGATGCTCCAGTTGAGTGCAACCTAAAAAAGCCTAAATTATTCTGCTTCACAACAGAATTACCAACCTCGGTACCGCCCAAGGCCTCCACTTGCGGAGGGACTCCTTGAGCTGAACACCCCCCTGGCAAAGAGGTATCCATTTCACCTTCACCATCAACAACCGGATTAATCTTTCCACTTTGCTCCCATTTCAAACCAGTAGGAGAAGGTGTCCATTACAGGTGCACCTTTCATGCAACCGTCTCGTCATTCCCACGACACCATTAGCAAGGGAGTAGTGAGCCTGCAAATCAGTCAAAACAAGATGCTTTCAGAGATCGACAGGCTTCAAACTAACCACATCATGTCCGCAAGCCCACGCTAATCGCATAAGACCTTCACCTTTCAGTATCCAAATCGGCTATATGAGTATAATTTCAAAATACGGCTTCAGCTCAAGCCCACAGATTCACCAATTCCAGAACATATACCAGTAGCTATTACGGCAGCATTGAATATTCACATAAAACATAAGAGAGCAGCGCTTTCGCCACCTTCTAATTATCGCTGCAAGCTAAAAACATCCAAGCGATTCGCATGTCACTACACAGTCTTACTACTAAGTGAGTCGAATGAACTAGAAGTTAGCATGACCCGCACAAGAGCACTGAACCTGAAGTGTACCGAATATTCTTTAAAAAGCTACTTCGTGACCTAAACCAAAACCTGAGAACTGCTTGACTTAATTTACAATCGATGAGCATTCATAGCTCGTGCTTGGATTTGGTGGCTACCAGGAAAATTAACCAAAGAGTCCAATGGTGCACCCGGTAGAGCGTACAGAATCTTCTTTTGAATCCAATACTGATGGCACCTACTCGATCTGATATCGTCGACAATTATCAGATTACTAGCATCACATTCCAAGAATCTAGAGTCGAAGAATCACCAAGACAAGCTGTATGACGCAACACTATTCATGAGCTGCTGGAAGGAAGACAGAGAAACAAGAGGCATTCATCGTCATCGGTCGTACTATTACACTCATTATGTTCTGATCCAGGTCAACTCAGTCGAGATGTGTGATCCTTGATACCATGGCGTAAGAATCTTGTACTCCTAGACTTTCCATTCGAAATTCAAATTGATTACTCCAAGCAAACCCTCCTAAAAGTTGCTGAAAGCACTAAGGAAGAAAGACTACCACGAAGTTCGCCAAGTAACTTGTCCGTAGTACTCCAAAAATCCACAAGCAACTAAGCTAACACCTTCTCACAAACTAATTTTACTCCAACACTCTTCACAACTGGTAGAAATGATTAAAAATGGCGCAGAGTCCAAACCGCAACATAAAACTCCAGGAAACAATAAATACAAATAATCCTACAGGAATCAGCTCTCCACCTCAACCTCGATTTTCAAAAATACTTCCAGAAAAGCGAAAAAAATCGTAATCCTCTGTATCAAGAAATCTTGATGCCAGCAACAATTCCACCTCATTGCTGAAACTCCTACTCACGGAGAGCATCGATAACGCACTGCGAGAGACTACGAGGTAAGCACGTGCTTATTAACTTACTTACTTACGTATGTGCTTTACTTACCCCTTACCTGGAGGCTACAGGAGCTCACAAACTACGAGCTCTCGAACAGGAAGCCAGAAACCTACAATGAGCATAAAACCCTAAGCATGACGATGATTATTACTCACCTGGCGTTTTAGGTCAAGCGAGAGCGTCTGATTCTGTTGTTCCCCCCGGCGTGCATTGCAAAAGAGGCTCCATGCAGCAGAAATGGCAATTTAAGGCATGCAAGAATGGCGCAAGAAACGGCACGGTCCGATTCTACCACAGCCAGGGAGAGGACGGAATGTTTAGGAGCTTGGCTTGAATGGGAACATGAGTTAGTCGCACTGAGCTCGGGCTGTGATGCAAATGAGGGGCATCGCAGAAAGAAAGCAAGGCCACGCCACGCTTGGGAAAGACGCGCACCCCCCGAGGAGGAGGACGACGACGACGACGACGACGAACGAACCCGGCTTTGGTAACCATGGTTAAATGTTGGTTAAACGTTGGTTAGGTTCCGGTTGGGTTTAATTATGGTTGGTTCCCTTCGCGCCTAAGCTGTGAATAGAAAGTTCAATCTGGAAGTTACTCCCTTGTCCTTGATTATAATAACTCTCAAACGTATTGTTCAAAATTCATGTTGCTTCTTGTAATAGCTCATGAGACGTGTATTTTATTTTGTTAAAAAGTACAAGGTATGGTTTTTTCTTACTTTTACTAGTAGTTGGCGTTTGCTGGCGTTTGCTACGTTACGCATTCATTATTAGAATTTTATTGGGATGTTTGTATGTTAGGTAAAGTGCAGAGTAAAAGTTTCAGTAAGTCTTCAAATTGTATCTATGTGATAATATTCCAAAGATTGGAGATGTGATATTACAAAGGTTGTGATGTTTAAAAGTTGGTTAATGTTGATTAGGTTTCAATTGGGTTTAATTATGGTTGGTTCCCTCCGTGCCTAAGCTATGAATAGAAAGTTCAATTTGGAAGTTACCCCTTATCCTTGATTATAATAACTCTCAAAACGTATTGTTCAAAACTCATGTTACCTATTGTGATAGCTCATGAAAGGTGTATTTTATTTTGTTCAAAACTACAAGGTATGAATTTTTTAGTTTTACTAGTAGTTGGTATTTGCTACATTACGCATTCACCATTAGAATTTTATTAGGATGTTTGTATGTTAGGTAGAGTGCAGAGTAAAAGTTTTAGTAAGTCTTCAAATTGTATCTATGTGATAATATCCCAAAGATTGGAGATGTGATATTACAAAAGGTTGTGACGTGATATTATTAAGAGTTTGGATATGATATTACAAAAATCATTATGATTTTAGTAGTATGATTGTATGCTTAGATATATAAAAAAAAAAGTAAAGATGTGTAAAGACATTAAATTCAAAATCATTTTGTGTTAAGGAGAAGGGAAAGTTTCATGGATACCCTTGAAGTTTGCAATATTTCTATAGATACCCTTGCTTTTTCAGATATTACACAAATACTCTTGAACCAAAATTTCAAGCATTTGTTTTGTTGTGCATGTCACTTCCCATTCTTCCTTCAAAGGTATCCATGAAATTTTCCCTAAGGAGAATTGATAAGCAGGAACACAAAATCATAAAATAATTAACAAACAAGGGCATGGTTAACAACTACATATAGATAGAGGCCCATAGATACTTTCATTGTGGTTTGTTTAAAGTTCATATAGCTCATTTTATTATTATTTCAGTATTATTTGCTACTGTTAGTCAACAACTCAATCTCTTATTGACGACCATTAATGATAATAAAATATTTTAGAAAACCAAAGTGCAATGTTAAAGTTTGATTTTACAATCCCATTCAAGCATGGGTTTGGTTGAAGTTTGGTTTTACAATCTCATTTAAGCACAAATATGGTGCAAAAATGGGTGTGTACGTAGAACCAAGTTTTGATCTTATAGCTTGATTCTCCAAAATGGTTGTTTTATCAAACTATGTTATTCATGATTATCACGAGAATCTCTCACTAACATCTCGGTTATTGTTTGGAAAGAGGTTATGACCCTTCATGCTATAGTTTCTTTGCTACGCACTTCACTTCCACTACATTCCATGGCACAGAAAGCAAATCCTTTTTGGCCAGTTGGCTGATCAAACACTAGGAGATAGCCAATATTATCCCCTGAAGGGCCCGAACGCCTTTTGCAGCCGTATGTATATACATATTTGAGTTGTTTTGAGGACTTTTCAAAAAAAAATGCATCATTTTTCATACAATCCTTTAATATGTATGATTGTAACACTTAATTTCCAACTGATTCAAACTTCTGAATATTGGTTGTGACCATATTTGGTACCGTAACTTCATAGCCCAAGGGTCCTTCAATGGTTAAGTATATGCCATCAGTTGTAATCACTTTCAAATTATGCACCTTTTTGTAACTATATTATGATTATATTATGATTTTGTAACATCATTTGTAAATATTTATAAAAAAGCATCCACTATTTACCTATTTGGGCATTTTAACCCCTAAACACCTGAGGGGGTAAGGGCAAAACATAAATGCATTAAAAAAAATACTCTTGTAACTTCAATGAAGTTTGTTTCAAAGAAGAAAATAAGAATCATGATGTTTAGCAATTATCTATATGGTCAAATATTCAAAAAAAATTGTACTCTTATTTAATGAATTTAGAAGCATTTACCATTTAATATTCACCAAAATTACAAATTTTACTCATAGATTCCAAAATTTGGTATGATTGGTTAAAAACAAACATTCTATCTTAAACTTCAAAAAATTCTATCTTTTGAAAGGAGGGAACATCATTAGTTTCACAAAATAGTAAATTCTACAACACTAGCAAATATTGAAGTGTTTGTCTTTAAAAAATTCTCCTTGGAGGAGTTTAACTTGGATTGACATGATTCAAGTTAAGTTGGAAAGTAGACTTGATTTTCTATTAATGAAAAAAAAATTTGAAAAAAAAAAAAAAAAAAAAAAAAGTCTCGAGCAGCCCAAAAAAATAGGCAGCAACCAGAAAATGGTCGATTGGGCGCTTAGGGGTTAAGGACAATTTGTTTGTGGTTGAGGTGAAATTGATCAATTTAACCATATCCTCCTAACCAAACATACTTCTATGAGACATTTAATTGGTTTAAAAGTTTAGACATGGTTATTTATCTTTAACTAGTGGACTCCTGCACCCGCCGTTCCGGCGGAAGGCTATTGTATTGATGCTATCCCCATGCCACCCCCTACTCACAAAAATACTCCATGGGATAATAATATAAACTCAAATTTAATTTTAGATTCAAATCAATTTGCTCTTCATCTCCCTCCCACCCCTTTATATGTGAATTCCAAATTCAAGTTGGAAAAAGATTCAATGGATTCCACCAAAGATGTCCTTTCACACACAATTCCCATGTTCATCACTTTGCCCCCTTGACCCTTAGCCAATCACAAATTTTTCACTTTGCCTTTTGGCCCACGACCAATCACAAATTTTTAAATCATACTTTGCTTGCAACTACCCAACTAATAAAGATAAATTTGTTATAGAAATGAGATGAGACAATAGGTTTTGTTAATTCTTTGAAGCTTTGTGAGATGATTCATCTCAAATTACAAAAATGGTTTGGTAGCCATGTTTAGCCCTTTATTCACAGAATGATGATGTTTAAATTCCTAAAATAAATACATGTTGTTTCATTATACTATTTTGTGATGTTTCCATAGTTTCAAGGGAAAATTCAAGAAAAGGGTTCTTGATTCACTAAATTTGATTAAACATATTACAATTTATCACATATTACCTTGAAAATTTGTATTGTAACTTGGTAAAAACGAGAGGTTGAAATTTTATATTATATCAATTCCAATTAGTTGTCATTACGCTAGCAACAAAAAAATTGCACTAATGGCAACATATTGCACTAATTATGAAATCAGGTTGTTTTGATAAGTGTTTTAATGGAATGATTATTTGTTTGGACTCAATTTTGATATAAAAAAGTAAAATCCCTACTAGTCTCTTGGATTTAAATTAATTTATTATGTAAAATTAAAAGAGCAAATATGATAATGTAAAATGAATATATACTAATTTTACCGGAAGATCCCATATGATGATATTTAATTTTTTCATCTTACCATGATCGCTCCATGTCCATTAGTGTATCAAATTTTCAAAATAAATGGAGTAATTGGCATTGATATATTTAAATAAAAAGTCAAGATCACATCACTTTTATTGTGCAAATCCTAAATAATTGGATATATCCAAATAAAATCTTGATATAAATTGTTCTCATTGCATTTGAAGATATTAAAAACTATAACGATTTTGTTGTTAAAATAATTTTATATGTTAATTTGGTTATACAACAATCATCATTTTCGAGATCACCACTTGCTTCAACAATGAAAGATAATTT
The DNA here is from genome assembly GCA_963920765.1 of Ulota crispa. Taxonomy (NCBI): domain Eukaryota; kingdom Viridiplantae; phylum Streptophyta; class Bryopsida; order Orthotrichales; family Orthotrichaceae; genus Ulota; species Ulota crispa. Next base: position 5,702,889 of record OY987244.1, on the reverse strand, counting down.
GAAGTCAATTGCTATAAAACATTACTCCGTATATAGGTAAACTAACTTTGAACAAAATAAATTGAAACATTAAGCAAAATTTAGAATAATATTACTTTAACATGAATTGATTTACATAGCATTTTCCTATTAAAATTTAATGATTAGGTATCATTTCAGAAATTTATCTATGATGAATAAATAAGTAAAAGTTAGGTTAGATCAATCAAAATTGTATCTCAGTAAAAAAGAAGTTGAAATAACTTTTGGTAAAAGATTAACTTATGAGCGCCTAGGTCATTTTCACCAAATTTAGGGTTTTGGGAGACTTGCAACTTTAAAACATCCTATCTCATGCAACTAGATGATTCACAAAAAGTGACCATTGAAAATAGTGGAACACCTACTTAGAAAACGGTTTGCAAATTTTGGGAACAATTCACCATGGGAGATGGGAGATTTTAATGGATGATCAAACAACATGTGATGGCAAAATCTCATTTTTTGATAGGTAGTTGCTATTTAACCTCTAAAGGATCAAGGCCTTTTTCTGCCAAAATCACGCAAAACTGTCACTTCTCAAGGATGAGTAAGAAGGTAGATTTATTTTTTTAAATTTGGAAATCCAACCATAGGAGCTTGCCTTAAACTAAAAGAGGTACTTGTGGGAAAAAAATCATGTCATTCTAGATGGAGAGGAGGGAGATATTTACATCTGAAGTGAAAGGAAAAGGTTTTTTTCCTTGCTGCGAGTAAATTTCAAAAGCCTTTGACCTCTCTTACACAAAAAAATTGATCTACCCAAAGTTGCCCTCTTATTTGTCCATGTAGGAGATCAAGTTAGGTATATGTGGGAGACTTTTCAAATCAACTGGAACTATACAACACATGGGAAAAATTAGTAAGTAAAAAGAAATAGAGAATGAGTCAAAACGCTAAATTTTTAAGAATTTAATTATTGAAATGAAAAATGCAAATCCCAATGGTTATAATGTTGTGATAAGCAATCTACTTCCTTTGGTTTAGTGTTTTTCCAAAATATTGAAAGTTGAGTAAAATAAAGGACTTCAAAGTTTATTTTAGAGTAGAGAATCCAAAACTGCCCGCAAATAGAAACTCCTCATAATTCTCGTCTCATTGATTGAAATTGAATGACTCAAAGCTTCACACATATAAAAAACTCTCAAGAACCAGTTCCATTTTTTTTAACTTATAAATTTTAAAGAAGTTTTTGGGCTGCACGCATTGCCCCTCCTCCCCTAGTTTCAATAATTCATGCATAACTTCTTCATCAAATGTCCAAATGAAGAAAAAATCAAATGCCCACGCAAATCTCTAAATTCCTCACTTTCAATAAAACCTTCAAAAAATCACATAAAGTAGCTTATCCTTTTAAATCCCATTTGTCCCCTGAAGAGACAATGGTCCTTTATTTTTTCAAAATTTTAAGAGCCCTGGAATCATCTCAAATTTGTTGAGTAGTAAGATTAGATGTGAATGCACATTCTTGCAAACTATCAAAGATTTTACTTCTTTGTACATTAAGTTTTGGGGCTTCAATTTGCTATTGCACGGAAAAAAATGACTAGCACGATTGGTGAGGCTTGCCCCAACAAAGGTTTAGAACATGCTTGAACCCTTGCTAGTGAATTTCCCACTACCACAAAACACATGCAAGGAAGCTTGCAATGAATATTGACCAATTATAGCTTGTAAGACATTGCTTGCCCACCACGCCCCTTATGATGTTTCACCCAATTATGACTCTTGAGGCACTTGTATAACATTTAACTTGCCTTGCCATTACTCCACTTACATGAACTACTCAAATACCTTAATGATTGTGGTTTATAGCTAGGTCAAAATAATAAATCCAATACCTCAAACATGCACATGAAATCATGTGAGAACCATTTTGGTCCTTTGAGACATTCAGGGGTTAAATAAAACTACAACTCTTATAAAACTTATTTACAAGAATATTGTACTATTTTTTTTCTAACTAAATGTTGTTTCAAAAACTCATCTCTTGTTTCTACAGCAACATAGCAAAAGCTATGTAAGGCCCCACTTGTCCCTCTTTAGAGATATTTGTGAGTTTAATCACAATTGCCATTTTAGGGCAATGAGCAACATATTCATGCAATCTCATTCAACCGTGTTAATATTTGATTTTTTCAAATCTTGAACTCCACTTAAGAAAATAACATACTTTATTTTCCATTCAAGAATAAAACAGTGGATCATAAGATACTGGTGATAAGTTCTTTTAGTTGACCACAAAATTATGTAGAAATCATCAACATTTACCCCTTTGCTCATTTCAAAAATCTCAAGAAACTTTATGGTTTTCTCAGTAAGTAATTAGTTGTGTCAATGTTACATGTCAAATATATAAAACAGGAATCTCAAAATCTAAGTTAAATATTATAAAACTCATAATACGTATAATCATGATAAAGCATAAATTTAGTCTTGATGAAATAACAACTAAGGTTTAACAAATGAAATAAAACATAAATTTTTCAAAAAAAGTAGGCAAGGAAAACTAGTGCTTATTAATAGGTTTCTATAAGTCTCTTTTTATTTTTGCTAAAAGCATAGATGTGCCCATTGATGATTTTAACATACTTGGGTAATCAAATTAAACAAACTTGTCACTCCCAGTAATTTTAGACCAATTTAGTTTTTCGTAACTCAAAATAAATTATAACTTTTACACAAATAAAATTTTAGGTTTTTGAAAAGCAAAATTGAACATAGTTGATTGGGAATGTATAAGATTTAAATGTTGATTGTGCATCATTGAAGATGGCAAATGTAACAAATCTCACAGGTATTTCTATGAAGGAACAAATAAGGGAGTACGTAGACTTTTGCGTGAGTATTAAGATATGTTTTAATTGGATGTGATTTATCAACCACAATGTAAAAAATTGAACAATTTATGATTTAAAACCGCGTATAAGATCTTAATTGAAGTCTTTGGTGTAAATACCTTATTGCAATTAAAATTTGAATATTTTTTACTTATGCATTGAAAGTAGAGTTGAACAAATGCCATATAACGCTTTAATTTTTTTCATTTCTTAGAAACTAAATCGCAATAAAATTTTGTTGCAACTTCCAAGGATCGGATTCAAGCTCTTACTTTCCACAAAACATGTTTTTTTAAACACAAGTATGCCTTGCACATGCTTTGTGCTATCTCTCTTTTTATTTCTTTTGATTTTCATGACTTTTCACCTCCCCTTTACCCACCTTTTCCTCTTCCTCCCCCTCTCGTGTTTGTGAAGACTTTTCACCCTCCCTTTCAGCCATTTTCTCTTCTTCCCCTTCTTTGGATTTCAGATTTTGGATGATGGATAGATACCCAATGCCTAACACTCAATGCTTTATAATCAAGAACTTCAAACTTCAAGTGAAAATAGAGAATTTTGAATAAGGTAGGTAGCTTGAATAGTGACCCCTCTCTTTAAAAGCATCCCATAGGTAGGTTAGGAATGTATATGAGGTGGTTCTTGAATGGACCCTCTTTATTTGTAAATGAAAAGGCAAATTCTATTACAAGAGCCAATCATACTCCTTGATTTCACCTCATCTTTTTACAAGTTGCAAGGAAATGGTTTATGGGGGACCTAAACAAATAGGTACTTACTACAAAAAACGTTGAAAATTCATCAACAATTCAATAATGCTTTAAAAATATGAAAAAAATTGTGGTACATTTGGCATGCATTTCTCTTTGTTAGAAAATTAAAAATAAATATCTTTGTCTCAAAATGCCCACGGAAAGGCAAATCAACCCCTAAAGTGTCGCTTTTCAAGCTAACTACCTTACCCCAAGACCACACTTGTACCAGGTTTGTGTTGTTGGAGCTGCAATTGCATTCATCAATATTTAACTATAAATTTTGAAAATACTTATTCAAAATCCTTTTGAAACTGATCAGGGAATTCAAAATAAATAGTCATTATATGCTTATATTTCTTCCTTTTGTATTGTTAAGTTTTTTTATTGTGGCAAATTTTCCCCCTTTTTTTTATGGTTTTTTCTTTTGAAATTAGGGAGAACTGGCTTTTCAGCTGAAACTAACTTGTACTCTTCGAATTATCCCATCACTTACAATTGGTTTGCAAACACTAGTTTCATAATCTTTTTACAATTACTAAACCACTTAAATGTGCTTGGTTTGCACTAAAGACTATATGCAAAATCCTGCAACAAACAATGGGCATTTAGTGAAACCCAAAGCTTAGATTTTTTTAACACATTGTCAAGTGTTCTACAATCTGTTTCAGAAACACTAGTATTTGAAACACATGTAAAGGGATGGATAAATGTAAAGGAAAGTTATGAACAAAACCCTTTACAAGTTTAATGTTTAAGAACTAACACAAAAATCTTAGTAACATGACAATGGATGAAAAAATCAAATTTCCTTATGCATGAGACTTGTTTACTTTTTTTATTGACATGATATGTGGACGCCTTATCCATGAAGGAATAACCAACCATACATCTTTATCACTTGTTATTGAATCTTCCGCCAAGTCTTCAAAGTGATAATCTAATTTATTAGGCTCCTTCTCATGAGAAAAGTCTTTATCTTGTGTTCAATTTTATTGCAAAAAGAAGAAAAATTAAAAAATTAATATCTAAAAATGAAGCAATACATGTAGGGAATTGTTAAAGCCACACCCAAAATTGTTAATGCCACACCCCAAAGTGTCCTTGAACATGAAATGTGAGAATTTAGTGCTCATTTTATTGATTTGGATCCAAAGATTTGTTTCACCTCTATCATTCTAAGGCTAAATTCAAAAAACTTGGAGGGGCTTGAATTTGAAATTCAAAAGATAGGAATTTTAAATTATTTAAAGCAAAAATGCATAAAATTTATCTATGGAGCCACAAAAGTTCAACATAATAATTTATTTGTTCTTCTTTCTTTCAAGGAAATGGTATTACTACAATTGAATGAATGATGGACCACTTGAATTGAAAAAATTAGCATTACATTCTCAAATTACCTACTCACAAGGAGTATAACGTTAGTAATTTTGAATGTGACTTTAACAATTCCCTATATCTATATCCATATCCATATCCATATCCATATCCATATCCATATCCATATCCATATCCATATCCATATCGATATCTATATCTATATCTATATCTATATCTATATCTATATCTATATCTATATCTATATCTATATCTATATCTATATCTATATCTATATCTATATCTATATCTATATCTATATCTATATCTATATCTATATCTATATCTATATCTATATCTTTGAAAGTCACTAACTTTCAATGCACAATTATATTTAAATATTTCTAAACTAGTTGGGATTTAAGTTTATTTATATACGTAGGTGAATTCAATGATAGATTGAGTTGCATGGATTTGATTTATGTACTACAATCTAATGCTTTCGTTTGGAAGTCATCAATTCATTAGAATTCCTCGTGATTGCAGTTTGTTACTCATCTTCACATTTCTAAGAGTTTAGAGTACCTTCTTGAATATTTAGGCAATGATGATACAAGCGCTCTTGAAAAGAGGAGAGGCATTTATTCATAAGGCTCCAACTATTTGAATAATAACAAGCTTAGTTTTCAATAGAAACTCCAAAAGAAAAGTTAGGAGTTCTTTACATTTATGTTACCTCATTTTGAGGTTAACCCCAAAATAACCCTGGAACTTCTTGAGCTTCTAGGAATTTGCTATAATTTGAACAAAATGTCAACATTTTTGATAATTTGTATCAATTCTTTTTGAATTTTAAACGTATAAAATCAAATTAGACATGTTAGAGATCACATTTGAAAAGAAAACACAACAATATCTCTTATGGATTGAAAGATTATAATGTTTGGTCACGAGGTTGTTAAAATTGTGAAAGTGATTTGAAGGCTTTCAATCTTCTTTTCACATGTCAAATTCAAAAAAATGGTCACCAAAAAAATATGAGGTTAAAGGGCCTAACATGCATAACCCCATTCAATCTATGACTTCTCAAAATCTATTCTACAATTTTTTAAATGAATTTCTAATGTGATTTCTTCTCAAACATCTAGAGTGTTTGAGGCTCATTCCCAAGAGCCCTCAACACTACATGAAGTCAAGATTGCAATGGACACCCGTGCACAAAATCTTGAATAGAAAAATCCTAATTATTCATTTGCAAAATCAAATTGTTGAAACTAAAACCAAACTTCAAAAAAACAAATTCAAAAAAATAAACTACTCAAAACACAAATTTGGTAAGGTTTTATTTAACTTTAAAAATTGGTTGAGGACACATTTTGTCCTAAGGGTTGTTTTGGGGTTAATCCCCAAGTGTCTAAGCAGACCAAAACACACTCAAGTATTCTCATATGGCATGAGCAACCTCAAAAATTATAAACAAAACCTATATATCTGTACGACATGTACACATATGTTTTTATGATATAATTCACTATAAACATTATAAATTTTGTTAACCCCTAAAGGACCAAAGTCCCTCAAGGGACTTTCGGGATTTTGGGCATGTACTTATGGCTAAACTACTCTGTGTCATTTTTTGAAACTTTTATGGGAGATGGGGAATTCAAAAATCTATGTGGGCATCTAATTTTTTCCTCATTCCGACATTTATTGAAGAAGTTAAAAATGAATTTATGAGAATTTTAGTTCGGTGGGCAGCCCAAAAGCTTTTTTAAAATTTGCATTTTTTTAAAATAAAAACTCAAGGTTAGTTCTTTAAACTTATGTATATGTGGGAAGCTTTGAATCATTCAATTCTAATTGATGAGATGAAAGTTATGAGAAGTTTTAGTTTGCGGGTAGGTGTGGAGAATCTCAAAACTATGCCTACATGCAAACAAAAACTTCTCATAACTTTCATCTCATCAATTAGAATTGAATGATTCAAAGCTTCCCACATATACATAAGTCAAAAGAACTAACCTTGAATTTTTATTTTTAAAAAATGCAAATTTTAAAAAAGCTTTTGGGCTGCCCACCAAACTAAAATTCTCATAAATTCATTTTTAACTTCTTCAATAAATGTCGGAATGAGGAAAAAATTAGATGCCCACATAGATTTTTGAATTCCCCATCTCCCATAAAAGTTTCAAAAAATCACACAAAGTAGTTTAGCCATAGGTACGTGCCCGAAATCCCATTTGTCCTCGAAAATGGGGCTTGGTCCTTTGGGAGTCAAAGAGGACAAGGGAAAGGTAAAGGCATTCAATAGGAAGGTGAATAGTCATTGAATTTTTTTTTCTAAATCCTCTTTTATAAATTTGAATCTTTCTACTCTAAGTATTGGGTGTCAAATGTTTGTATGTCCATTACCCAATATTAGAAATTCAAGAAAGAGGGAGATGAAAAGGTAGAGATGGGGAGCCTAAAAAGTCACTTGAAAAAAAGAACATGACCCAAAGCGTGTGCAAGGCATACTTGTGTACGTAATCTTTATTGCTTAGAAGCTTATTTCCTTGATCCTCAAACAAAGCTGATTTAAACACCTCTCTCATTTAGTGTAAAATATTTCCTTAATTGTAAACCTTAAATTTTTGAATTTCTTTAGGTTTGGTGTTAGCTTACAATTATTTGCACTTGATTTATCTGTAGATTTGTGAACACTCTAACAAGTTAAAATTTGAATTCAAAACCATTGTCCCATTGTGAATAGGTCTAACAATTTGTGAAAGAGTGCATAGGTAGTTAAATATTCTTCACGATACTATAGTTGGTTTCTATATGTGACGTTAAAGGAAATTTTTAATACGTTTCTTTGCAAAGGACATAACTCATACAGCTAATGACCAACCTCCGCCAGCCACGTGGGGATATTAATATCCTGTTAACTTATCACTGACATTCGTACTGCAAGTAAGATGTTGCCACGTGTATTACTTGTTTGAGAAGATATTGCAAAAGTGGCCGTATCTTTGAAATAAAGGCATAAGAGTTATAGTAAGTTGGTAAAACAACTTCTACAGGACAGATGTAAAAAGGACCAATAATACAAACTTTTTTCCTTACTCCTTTCATAAAGAAGAGGTTCATTCAAGGGAAGTGGAGTTTGTGTTATTTGTACGAATGCCTTTGGTTTATTAAGACATTGCACAAGTAAGGTAGGTAGCTAGAATTACAATCCCTTTCTTGAAAAGCGCTTCATAGATGACTCAAGAATGGATATGAGGTGGTTCTTAAATGGATGCTCTTTAGTCATAGAAGAAAAGGTGTATTCTATTGCAAGAGTCAATTATATTCCTTAATTCCAACTCATTTTTATACGAGTTGCAAAGTAATGGTTTATGGGAGACCTAAAATCACAAATAGGTGCCTACCACATAAAATTTTGAAAACTCATCAACAATTCAATAATGCTTTAAGAATATGAAACAATATATGTTATATTTGGTATCCATTTCTCTTTGTTTGAAAATTAGATAATTTTTTTCTGTCTCAAAACGCGCATGAGAAGATAGATTAGCCCTTAAAGTGGCACTTTTTGAGCTACCTAACTTGCTCTTGGACCATACTTTCTAGGCATTTGTGGCTGTGTGTGTCACTTCTTTATCTCTTTTTTGCAAAGGCTACTTCTTTCTTGTTATGTTGCACTCTTTATTTCAACCTTAGTCAGAACACATCCTTCACAAGCACAACGGACCCCTATGCTTGCTCTTATGATAGTTGCTTTACAATTGGCCAACACTTTTCTTTGATGCAAGAGCTTTGTTAACATGTTATGAAGGTGGCAATTGTAGTAGAGATTGTAACAAAGCAAGCTAGAAAGAAGTAGAATGTGCACAAAGGAAGAAGGAAATGACTTGCACAACAAAACAAGCGCTTCAAAGTTATGATCCTAGGGTGTTTGTGCGATTTTTGAAAGACCATGAGCATCTGTACAAATATTGCAAACTTCAACTATATCCATGAAAATTTCCCTTCATTTAACCCCTAAGTGTCCCAAGGTCTCTCCATTTTGAAAAATGTACAAAGATTTGTTCTCAAATGTAACACGGATGAATATTTTGGACATGATGTATGAATAAATGTCATGGACTTTGAAGTTTGGATTATAGCTATGTATACTTCATAAATATATTATCATAATAGGAAATCATTTCTAATTTTGTTGTTAAACAAATTATTTATCATGTTGGAGTGATGTTTGTTGATAGGAATTTGAAATGTGATGATCTCATTCCTATATATTTTGAGATATCTTGGAATTTTTTTATCACTTTAATCTATAAGCTCATTATTTAAAGACAGTTTTGAGCTAAAGGTCAACATTGTCAATTTATCACATGCTTACATTTCCATAATTCTACTGAAATGTACATTCTAGTGGTGTTTGACTAAATATTGCATAGTACAATTACACAGCCAATGTAAATTTAAAATTAATCTTTCTACTAGAAATTAATTTCCATTGAATGCAATGAGTTTGAAATCATCCTCGAACCTAATTTGAATTATTTGGACTTGAAAGACTTAACAAAACAAAAATAATAATTTAAGGGTACCTGTTTAGTTTCAATTTTATTATCATTATTATTAGATTTTGCCTTCCAAAAATACATCTTCCATTCTATCTTGGTACACTTGATACATTCCATAACATAGCATTTTAAAGAAGGTTTCACTTTTCTATTCTTCTCCATAGAAAATAAAATAAACACTATTTTATCTCCACAAGTCTTTTCCTCCTCCTTCCTTCTCTTCACCCCTAAGGAACCAAGCCATTTTCCACAAAAAGCACTCAAAATTGTTATTTGTAGTCTTTCGATCCCTAAAACAAATTTAAAAAAAAAAAATTCAATAAAAAATCTTGCATTAGATTTAGGGAATTGATATGTGCACACCGGGGTTGATATATGCACACCCCTCGGGGTTGATATATGCGCGCACACCCCCGGGGTTGATATATGCGCGCACACCCCCGGGGTTGATATATGCGCGCACACCCCCGGGGTTGATATATGCGCGCACACCCCCGGGGTTGATATATGCGCGCACACCCCCGGGGTTGATATATGCGCGCACACCCCCGGGGTTGATATATGCGCGCACACCCCCGGGGTTGATATATGCGCGCACACCCCCGGGGTTGATATATGCGCGCACACCCCCGGGGTTGATATATGCGCGCACACCCCCGGGGTTGATATATGCGCGCACACCCCCGGGGTTGATATATGCGCGCACACCCCCGGGGTTGATATATGCGCGCACACCCCCGGGGTTGATATATGCGCGCACACCCCCGGGGTAAATTTTAGATTTTTACTATGAAAAAATTGAATTTGAGATTTTTGAATTCAGATTCAGACCAAAAGACCATGCTTTTGTTTGCAACCATAAAAAATGTTGCAATTGAACAACATCCAATGAAAAAGCTTATCCTTTTTTACAAACAAAAGTAAAAGTAAAAAAATTCTCTCTAGCTAAGCTTTTTCATTGGGTGTTGTTCAATTGCAACCTTTCTACGATTCCAGACAAAATCATGGTCTCTAGGTCCAAATATGAATTCAAAAATCTCAATTTCAACCTTATCACGGTAGAAATCTAAAATTTATCTCTAGGGTGTGCATAAGGTAGGAACACCCATAATCGTCTCCTCTGAAATCTTGGAAAATTTGTGGAAGTGAATAGATGTAATGACAAGGATGTATAACATGTGAACATGAAATCTTAAAAGTGATTATGGGTGTAATGGCAATTTGCTCTTTAAAAATTCATAACTTATTCTCACAGTATCCAACTAATACATTTGGAATTGCAAATTCATTTTTTTTCTATTCCTAATAGGATCCTATAATTTGCTAGTTGTTTATTAATAGTCATCATGTTCAAAACCCTTAGTTTGATGTTTATGGGTGCTCCTACCTTATATCAACTCCCAGGTGTGCACATATCAATACCCTATATTTATTTAGAAAGATATGGTGAAATCTTCATAAAGCTTGACCATACGAGGTGAGAGATATGATCAAGTAGACTTAATCTAAATTTTTTGGGCTTTGCCCAAATTGTTCAAATGTCTTTGATTGCATGTTGTATACATTTTTTACATTATAGGTGCTAATTTGTTTGGATCTCAATAAATTTTCATGACCAATAAAGACACAAAATACATTCTACATAGATTTGCATTACAAATATGTGTTAGGAAGTCACATTCCATTGAGTTTTTTTGCAAACCAAACCTCAAGGCATACATTGGATACTTTAAAAATTCAATGGTAGATTGGTAATTTTTAGCTTTATTTACAATTGAAAGAAAAAATGAACAAATTTCCGCTATTGCAGTTCAAAGGCAAATGTATTTACAACTGCCCTTCATTGAATGTTACCTATGTAGAGCATAGAAATTACAACATTCGAAGAGAAACAACAAATAATAATCAAAGAGGGAAGAATCTTAGAACAAACGTTCCAATTAAAAATGTCAGTTAAATTGGAAATCACATGTTAATATTATGAGACGTTTGAAAATAAGAATGAATGCTCATTCTCAAGTGCTTGATTGCCTCATCAGGAGCATCTCCTTTTCAAATGATATCAATTTTGAGTTACGACTAAGGTAGGAGGCTCATAAATGGAGCATCTAAGTGCTGAAACTGAGTTTTGGGTAGGTGAAACTCCTTGAAATGATTTTTGGTAAACTCTCCTTGAAAGACAAGAAGAATCCGCATCTAATCTAAGTTGTTTCATAATTTTTGGAATTTTGTGGAATTAGTTATGAATATTTGAAGTGGAAAGGCCATAGGACTCTATAATGGAGCACCTCCTCAAATATAAATGAGTTGTACATTGTTGGAGGGCTATGAAAAACAAGATGTATAAAAAGAGTACATTTGAGGAGGTGCTCTAAATTTGAGCCTGCTCCGAATTTGAGCATCCTACCTTACAATGCAAACTTGCCAACAATAATTGTGACATCTGTACCTACCATAATCAATGAAGTATTACAATTATGAAAGTGTTTTACACTTAGCAATGTAGATAGTACCTAACAAACAATAAACAATACTCTAAAGGTCCTTCTTTATTCAAAAATATCAAAGAGAAAAAAAACATAACATTTAGGGTGATATTACATTAGAAAAGAGGTAACTTTCAATACAAGCTGATTGTATCTATCTATATAACAAAATACAATTTACCAATATGGCAATCCTTTTACTACCATCGTTTTACCAAGTGTGTAAATAAATCTAGGTGGGTAACTAAACTTGCGTGGGTAAAAAACTTGTAATGTGACGTATCTAAATCTACCAATGTCCAGACCAAAACTTTATAGGGATTTGATTTTTTTGAAACTGTGTCTCATATATCAGTTTTTGGGCATATTCAAATCAAAAGTCTTGATATGTTCTACCTACATTCCCAACATGTACTATAGTCAGTTTCTATCATTAAAAAAGTTTTTTTTTTTTTTTTTCATTTATCCAATGCTTCTTATGAATGCTATCAACTCTCATCATATTAACCTTTGAGTGCTCCAGCGTCCCAAATCTGGCCCCTCAAAATGTAATTTTTGGTGTTATGGAGCTAGATGCGGTCGTTTTAGGGCGCTTGATGGTTTTAAAGTACTAGTACTCCTAGGGTTACTAGAGGGAGTGGAAACTAGTATCATTATCATTCCTTGCTATGTCAGATCCAATCTTGGGATTTAGAAAAGTGGTTTTTGAAGACATTATGTGTTTTAGGCAATATCGATGCCACCGAGTATAGAAGGTCACATACCTTTGGGGGAGGGGCCGGATGGCACGAGCGCGGATGTCTCGCTCATTTCCTTTGCTCCGAATAGGTTGTCTCTCTCCTGCTGGACCTTAAACGCACGCGCCAAATTAGACGTGGCAAACTGTAGTGATGTACCACCTGCTAGGAAGCCAACGTATTAGTGCAACCCGTACTAGGATCCCAATGAGCAATTTAGAGGTCTTTGCATTTGGGGTTAGGTTTGACAAGGTAAATTGAGTCCTACAATCCTAAAATTTGGAGGATACATAGGTGTCTCTATTTCAAACAATGCCTCAAAATTTCAGACCTTGCACCCCCCTGATCGTGCCACAATCAAGGGTCAACATGACGAGAGGCCCAAAATTTACCCCAAAATCAAAAAGGCCAAAGGCACATTGACCATTATAATCTGGCAAATCGTACAATCAATGTGCCTAAGACTTCAGAATTGGACTTGAGGTTGAGGTCAATAGTCAGTAGACCTGGATGTAATTTCTAGTAAAACCACAGCCCTTTCACTAACATGGGGTCTCATGGCCGTGCCGAAATACAAATTTGAGCTGGTTGCTCAAGGACCCTTAAACGCCGATGGGGACAAAAATCGTCCCCGTCAAATACAATGAGCCCGTGTATTTGCAGCAATTGGCCCCGACGCTTAAGGGTTAATGCACTTTGGATTTCCTTTTGAGGACATCCAACACCAAAGGTTGTGTGAGGAGCTACAAGTTATAATTATTCAATGATTGGTGACAAGTGGTTAACATATGCAACAATAATATGGTGCATGTGTTTGTACTTGTTTAATATTTGTAGATGCCTTCCTATTTGTAATTTCTTCAAGTATGCCCCTACATGAAATTGTTTTCAAAACCCACCTCTATTTTTAAATATATTTTGTGATGGTCTGACCTTATTTGGAAACTCCACTTGATTTTTTCTATTATGCTTGATCCTTTAGAATCCTAAGGATTACTAGAGAAATGGTTCACCTAAGTCAAAAAAAAAGAAGAACAATTACAAATGTTAAACAAATATAGAAAATTAGTAATGTAAACACAACGTGTATCTCCATTGGTTTTGATTTAGAGTTGGATGAAGAAAACCTATTAAGTGTACTGAACCCAATGTCAATTTCAAAAAGTCTATTTATCATATGCATAGTAGATGCTTTTCTTTATAAGAAATTAACCCTAACTCATTCACGGTCTCTCAATATGAAATTCAAAGTTTTCAGTTTTGGTCTAGTAGTGGTAAAATATGGATTTTGAATAGAATTTGCACACCTCAACTCTACACATTGGTAAACTAAATACTCTAAGTTTCAAGATATTATTTCTTAAAATTTTAGAATGAATGGATGTGATATTGGTAATGGTTTATTTATTCCACAAGCCGAGGCTGTTCTGAAGTGCAAGCAGATCCTAACTTAATCCATCCAAATTTCTAGTTGGTAAAATTTCCAAATTCAACACACCATGCGCCTTTACATTAGGAGCCCATGTCAAAACTTTGCTATGGATTTTATTATTCAAAAAAAATTTATTGTTCAAAAGACAATATTGAACACAACTCAAATTTTATAAAATATATTTACTTAAAATGAAAGGTCAATTAGTTGTTGTTGGGTTGTATTGATCAAATCTCATATAATTATTTTAATAACAAAACAATGTACATATTTTGAATAATCAGCACTTTGGGGTGGAATTGAAATGTCAACAACTTCACTTGCCTTCTTTCTTCAAACCTTCTCTTTTCAAAATTTACATAGACTTGAAAATAAGGCCTCAAAATTGCACACAAGACATTCCAAGGCACTCGAAAAGGACCCGCTTTATATAATAACGAGTGCTTTTAAATTGCATCAAAATTATTCTTTGGGGTCCCCACCCAACTCCTAGTCTAAACGGATGCTTTGTCAAAAATAAAAGAAAATGATGGGCAAATGTGAATTAAAGTCATCATTAGAATGCACCATCGTATCAGGATGCCATCAATGAGCATCAATTTGGTGATTTGACATGATTGTATTTAGTTTTTTTTTCAGGAGGGGTTGAAAATTGATGTTATTTGATTAATTTTTGGAAGACTCCGACCCATGTTTGCGAACATGCGAACAGTGCTCTGATCCCACCACCCGTGGTGCTGTTCCCATGGCAAAAGGAAAGGCACGCACACACGCTTACTTCAGACTTAGCGAGAGAGAGGTGAAGGGGGCCCTTGAATTTGTTGGACTTTATAGTCAACCCACCTTAAAAGTAGAAAATCCACTTTTATATTAGCTTAAAAGTGGTAATCGGTAAGAGCTTAAAGTGTTTATAACCACTTTTGACCATTTTATCAATTGTATTGATGTCCACAAGCTTATTTGATTTAAAAGTGTAAATTTTTAAGACTTCAAATCACTTTTTAAAAATAGATTGGTGATGGACTTGCTTTATTTGTCTTTCTCCTATCCAAGAATGGAAAAGTTAAATTGCACAAATGCAATATTTGGGAATAGTGTGGCAATACCTCCCTCCTAATCAAGCATGGCTTCAAAGTTCTAATTCACAAGATTCAACCAGCCTCAAATGCAGTCTTAAGGTTGTTATTGTCAAACACGTAGCAAAACTATTGTCCTCCAAGTATGGTGATAATCAAGACTTATAATTATACTAATAACTCTTTGAGTTCATCCCCATAATTTAATATCCTGAGTAATTTGAAATCACTTTTATCCATCTCAACTTGACACTACAAAGGAATGTTGTCACTTTGAACATTTTTATGTCACTTCATACATAGTTGGTCAATTTAGAGGTGTGAATTCAAACATTATTTTCTTGTAGTGATCAACGCAAGCTAGAGAGCATGCATGGCTTGGCAAAAATCCAATACTTGTTGTTTGGCAAATGTCATCTTGGACTAAAAATGGTCTGCAAAAAAATGGAGAATAGTAGAATGGGGAACAATTTGCAAAAAAGTAATGAACCTCAACCACAAGTGGTGTATCTATCCAAAGACTTAAAAATGGTTAACCACCATGCTTCAAAGTGATATATGTTTATAAATTACCACTTTTAAGGTGGGTTGCTTTATACCCAGGGGGAGGAGACTTTGCAATAAGAGGGGTTAGAGCATCTCTTGCCACCTATTTTGTCAAGGCAAGTCAAATGAGTTCTCACCGGGGACAATGGTGTGAACATGCATGAAGTGGTGAGGCATGGCTTGAAACTCCCTTGCAGCCCAGAAGGGTTCAAGGCTAACACCTATGTTAGAATGTGCCGCAATGGTACACTTGGCTAGAAAGTGATGCCATGACAATTTCTGGTTTCCGTGTGCATGAACAGTGCGTGCAAGGGGCCGTGAAGGGGTCATGTAGAAAGTTGGAATTTGACATGGTTGTGACTAATTTTGGAGACCCCACACTAGCATATCCTCAATTACATTGTTGTTGGAGACTCAAAATTTGCAAGCCATTACAGGTGGGCAACAAATTTGTTTTTGGGTTCATTTCACGAGTGGCAGGAGATGCTCTTAGGAGCTATCTTGAATAAGCCTATTACTCAAAAAGTGAGTTAAACTGCTACTAGGACAATGCATCTTGTGGTATAGCTGTTTGGTTTGTTTATTTAGGGCCTCTTTACACTAGTTACCAAGAGCTGGTCCATATTAACCTCATATTCATTAAAATGGGAGTTTTCCATTGAAATGAGAGGTAATGTAAAGGAAATTTGACAAAAGATTTTATGTCAATTCAACTTGATTTGAGCTGAATTGACATAAAACCTTTCAAATTTCACTTAAAATTAGAAAATTTTATTAGAAGCTTGATTCGAGCTAAATTGCAATAAAACCTTTCAAAACTCACCTAAAATTGAAAGGTTTTATTTTTCATTTGGTTATTTTGAGAGGTGTTGAATCTCCCATTTTAATGAATATGATGTTTATTCATGCATTGCTCATGGCTCTTGGTCAAGACTAGTAACCAAGAACTAATTTTCTCATTCATTGGTCACCCCAGTAATGTATAGTGAACTTAGACTAGTTCCTTGGAGATTTGGTTATTTATTCTATTCTTTCCCTTGTTTCTTTTTTTTACTCTCTCCCCTATCTTTTCTCCTCATTTCTAAATAAAATTTCAAGAATTTAAATGCTAAGAAATAAATGAGGAGACTTGGAACCAAAAAGATTACAAAATCTTACCATTAAAACTTTAGTCACAATTTACAATGGAAAATACAAAGTAAATAATCATGCAGTTGTTTTAAGGGGGGGGGTAAATTTAGATGCTTACCATCATCAAGTTGAATTTGAAAAAAATGGATTCACATTTGGAGTTAGAGACCATGATTTAGTCTAAAACCTTGAAGGAGGTTACAATTGAACAACGCCTAGTGGAAAAACTTAGCAAGGGAGCAAATTACTACTTTTACCCTTGTTATACAAAAGCCAAGCTTTTCCATTGGGCGCTACAAGTTAATTGTAACCTCCACTATGGTTCTAGATTAAATCAAGGTCTCTAAACCCAAATTTGAATTCAAAATTTTCAAATTCAACTTGTTGATGGTAAACATCTAAAATTCACCCCCCTCGGTGTCTCGCCTGATGTGCATACACCAATTCCCTTGTTTAAATGTGTTTTTATAATGGAATTATTTTGGTGATTTTTTACAATAGAACTAGATGTAAGAAAACATGGTATCAACTATAACTCATTGGTTACAACAAACACTCCAATAAACTTTAGTTATTGTGGTAAAACTAAAATTACCACAACCAAATACATTTCTTGTAGTAAAATAACATTTCAACAATAAAATTGTGTTCATAGCAATAAAAAGTATTCCCACAACAATAAAACATTAGTAAAATAGCATTTTCAATAGTAAATAGCATTAAAGCTTGACAAAAGTAGACCAATCAAAATTTTGGGATGGCTTGGTCACCCTAAAAATTTGGCTAGAGAACCTTTGAAAGTGTTCCAACTAGGAATGTGGGTGACCATGAAACATTATTCACTTCAGGACATGTCGGTCCATGTCATTTTCTCATCCATTTTTGCCCATGATCACTTCTCTTTTTTTCAACCAGTGTAAAGCGGACTTAGACCGGCCAACTTTCCTCCTCTAATAACATTTTAGAAATTGCCTTGGTCACCGACCTTGGTCACTAGTGTAAAGAGGCCCTAAGGTAGAGATTTCAAAGCTTGGTAATTATCTTAACAATACATATTTCTTTTCCTAACCCTGTTTAGCAAAAAATTGAAGCCTCTTTTGCTGTGGTGGTTTCAAGGTTAATTTTTAGTCCTTTTCCACAATTTCTCACATGCCAGAGCCCATGCTTATAGTGTTGTGCTCCTAACTAGCTGCACGAAACTTTCTTGAGTTTTCTCAAAAAAAATACACAATCTTGCATGATAAAAACTTTGTTTGTTCCTGCAAAATCGCCTTAAGAATTATTCTTTCCCCCAAAGTTAGAAGCCTCCTATTAGTTAGAGATTTTATGGGTTTTGGCAATTTGATGCCAAGATCTCACCTCATTTTGACATTGGCTACATTAACACCAAGAACCATTGGGGTGAGAAAAAGGATGATTTTGCCAAGTTACCCTCAAAGAAATTATAGAAGTGCCAAAAGTTAGATGAAATGTCCTATTATTAACTCATCTGATGAATGAATGTGCACACATACATGACTTGATCCATGTTTTCTTTACCAGCATATAAATTTGTTTTCTCACCATCATTCGGTATAAATATTATATTTAAACCTTTAGCCATGATGTTTCTGATGAGATATTCAGAGCCCAAGTCTACGCTTGTGTACAGGGAATTTAGCCTCGGAATATTGGCACTTTGGTTTTCATTGGTCGAGCGGCAAGCAACCTGGACTGCATGCAGGTGAAGATGAAAATATAGGTACAATCTTCCATTTGGGTGCGTTCATCCGTAAGATCAGCTGGTAACTTTCATCCAGATTTTGGCAAATTTATCCTTGCTTGGAAAGAGATTAGGAGATTTCATCCGTTCACTATAAGGGAACAATGTCAATTTGGACCTGTCAATTGGGTCATTTTTTTTTTTTTTGTCAATTTGGACACATTTCGTCAATTTGGACGTGTTACTACAAACAATTTTTTGTTGTGGCTATTTTTCGCCAAGAGTTAAGATGAGGTATAGTGACAAATAAAATTGAGTATTCAAATAGAAAACTCAAGTTTAACTAGAGTTATGTGGCACTAGATAACATGAATTGTTAAAGTGAATGATAGAAGTGTGAAAACAACTTGTTCCACTCATGTGTGTGAAAACAAAAGGTGGAAAAGTGATAAAGTGCTTTAGAACCAAGGTTTGAACCACCTAGGGTTTTAGTACTCGGTATTGTTTGAAGTCGTTTGTCGCACTTCAAAATTTGTTTCCGTGAGTGTTTGTGTTTGTTTTGAAGAGGTTGTTGGCGTGTTGCGATTCTACGTCTGTGGACTTTGTGAGGATTGTGAGGGTTTTCTATTATTTGAGTATGGCTCCTTTAATTGAGATGAATAGAAACATTGCTTTGTCTCAACTTTGGAGCAGTTTGTTGACACAGAAAGTAGCTGTTTCAGTTGGTATGAGTCAATTGTGGTTGGTTCAATTACAAAAGGAGATTGTTAGAGATGTGGAGAAACAAAAAGGAGGGCGCAAAGCATCTTAATGCGAGAGAGAGGCGACGATGCGCAACCCTACTCTCTGAAGGTCGTCTTGGAACTGCATCAAAGACTGCAAATCAATTTTGAAACGAGATAGGAAATTTGTGTCTGACATTACCAAGAGGCAAGCTTTGAGAGGTGAAGGTTTGGCTGCCCAGGTGCAACAGAAGAAACCTTTTTTGGCACGGAGACACGTTTTGGCACGTTTGAGGTTTGCTCAAAGGTATGCAAATTGGACAATTCATGATTGAAAACGCGTTATCTTCAGTGATGAGACAAAGATAAATAGGTTCAATTCAAATGGTAGGTCCTAGTGTTGGATTAGATATGGAGAATGTGTTCAATTGCAACATGTTTGTCAAACAGTGAAACACGGTGGCGGGCATGTCATGATTTGGGGTTGCATGACAGCATTTGGACTTGGAGCTTGGTATAGGATTGAAGGTATCATGGATCAACATAAGTAAAAATTTATTTTAGAAAACTTTTTGTGGTCTACAATTCGGCATTATAGTATGGATCCAAGTAGCTTAGTGTTTCAGCAAGATAATAATCCAAAACACACAAGCAAGTTGGTGCCGGGATGGCTTAAATTGCAACCATTTGAGCTTCTCCAATGGCCTGCTCAATCTCCAGATTGAATCCCATAGAGCATTTTTGGGCTCTTTTGAAACGGTGATTGAATGAGTTTTCTACCTCTCCAAGAGGAATTGAAGAATTGTGGGAGCGTGTGCGTACAATTTTCTCAAGTTTTAGTCAGGAGGATTGCTTAGCATTGTATGAAAGCATGCCGCGAAGAGTTGCTGTTGTATTGGCTACTAAAGGCTATTGGACGGATTATTGAAGTTCAAGAAGTAAGTTGAACAATACTGAGTACTTGTATATAGTTGTAGATTATAGGTTGTAAGAAATTATATAGTTTTAAATTTGATTTATGGTTTTGCATACATGTTCACAACTCTATTTGCTTATGAATACAATTTATGGCTCTAAAAAATGTTATGTAGATTGTTTATAATTGGATATTGAAGTTCACTTCTTGAAATTAGTACTTAGTTTTGTTTGTCCATGTAAGAGCACCTCCACTGGAATGGGGTTTTGAAATTATCAAATAGAGCTTTCTGCAAGCTTATTGTTTTCTAAAGCTTTGAATTTGCAATTGTCACAAAGGTGCAAGAGATACAATAACATTCATCAAAAAATGCCACATGTAATTTCTTGCATTAGTTGGTAGTAGTAAGCTTACCCTTGCAAAAACTCCAAATTAGACAATTGTGAAATTAGGTTTTGCAAGAGATGCAACATTGTTATGGGGCAATTTTTGCCTCTCATTTGCATTCCAAAAACTCCAAGAGCAATTTCATGTAACATTGACATTACAAAGAAATTGAGCCCTCCAAAGGGCTGTGAGTTTGGTTGTTCCCAATGTTGGGAACTAGCTCTTGCTGGTCGTCATAAAAGATTTAAATAAAAAAATAAAAAAATAATCATGTCATCTGACGTGGTTGGACTTTGATCATGCTAGCCTGCCCATGTGAAAGTGTTCCCATGTTTTGGGGGAATGGGCCCAAAGTTCCCATGATTCTGGAGAAGGGGCCATTTCTTGGGCCCAAATCCCTTGTAATGGATGTTCTAGAACTTTAGCAAAATTTTCAGATAACATAAAACAAAAATTTGCTCAGACAAATCATTATAGAAATATTGGCAAAGAGGGCAAATTTATAAAAATCAGAGTTCACAAGAGTTCACCTCCGTCAATCAACCCCTAATCATCCAAGTGGACAAAAATTGTCCTTTCAATGCCAAAAACACATCCCGAGGGTGGAAAAAGATTTTTTTTTCAAATTTTTTTTCTTGAAAGTGGTTAGAGAGATGTGCCACATCACTGAATGCCAAAAATAGCTGCTTTTGATGCCTCCATATTTTTTAAAACATCAATTTGTAAAGAGATGTACAAGGTCCCTACTGCCCTTTTTGTGGGGGCAGGATACACTATTGACTTTTCCTTCTTTTGAGGAGAATATTATCTCTCTTGGACACATGCCATAAACTGTTCACTGCCCATGGACAATGCACTCTCCTCGGTTTGAGCTACGGGTTCAGAATCAGTCCTTTAAAGGTTAACAATCTGTATCAATAAATGTTGAGAGCTAGCATTTCATGGTGATCACGATCGTCCCTACTATGGAAAAAATAGTTCTAAATTTGGTAATTTTGCAGTTTGTCAAGTGCACTTTAAATTGAAATTGTTTTGCACAAACACATGTGATTTTTGATTTTTGATTTTTTGATTTTCAAAAATTTTATTTTTTGTTACTTCGATACTTGATATTGTTATTGTCTTTGCGGCTCAAAATTCCAAAAGAAACTCCTTACAATTATCATTTTCTAATCTCTTCAATAGTACTAGAATTAGTTGCATTATTATAAGCCGAAGTACCAAAATGTCACATTTAAGTAAATCTAAACTACTGAACACCATATTAGGTAAATTGGGAAAAAAGGTGTCCCACTTTATTTTTCCCCTCAAATTCAAAAAGCTAGATTCAAAGTATCAGATTCAGTCTGAGTCACTAAGATTTTTTCCTTTGCAAATCCCTCCTCTCAAGTGAGGACACATGTGCTAAAAAAAGCGCTGGAGCTCGGATTGAGGAGATCACCTCAAATTTTTGAAAGCGAGTCTGAAAGTCCCAAATTATACCTTTTTCCCAATTTTCCTAATATGGTGTTACTGTAGGTTGTTAGCAGATTTGGCATAAAATAATTCTCCAAAATTTTGCTTAATTATTCTATAAAATATTCTCCAAAAATGCCCAATGTCAAAAAAATCAAAAATTGAAATGCCAAATGTTATAAAAGTCAATAAGCTGAACTAACAATGGAAGGTCAAGGTTGAATCCAAGAGGGCTCAATCTACTGCAAATTTTATACCAAGGGCTAATTTTAGAAAGTGGAAGATGCTTAGAAAAAGGCTTAATTCTACTAATTTTTTTTATTGAATGCCAAATAATAATAGCTTTCTTTGAAAGTGTCTAATCCTATTTAATTATAAAATTTGATGTTGAATTGATTTTTCCAAAAAAATAATTAATTTGGCAATGGGCAACCAAATCTGCTCCCCACCTACAGTATTCATGTATTTTTGGACTTTGTGTGCAAAACATAGGAAGATCTCATAATGATGGGACATAGATTTCACAATATTTTACACTTATATCTCAATGCTTTGAACACATCTCCTAATGTTTGGACAAATCTCCTGCAATACAATTACTGCTTATGGGCTTTGCAAAGTCAATATTTAGTTGCATATGACATAAACCACACATTTATCCCTTTCAAAACTTGCTCTTTCCTATCTTACTCTCATTGGGCTTAGTTGAGTCATAAGACCGGAGTTGCAGACATATGTAATAATAAGGGACTCAACACATGTGAAAAAAAAAATTCAAAATGGTTTCTTAACTCCTACACCTTCAAGTGATTACCAAACCGTCTTTTTAGGTTCAAGACTATCAATCATCATAATGTTAAAAAACTCCAACAACAATCTTGTACCTTTGAGCTCTTAGACTGTGACATTAAAGCGTCTTCATGAAATGAATGTTTGAATAGGGGATTTAACCCCTGAGCGCCCAGGCTGTATTCACCAAAATCAAGTATTTTGGAAATCGATAACTTTGATGCATTGTATCTCAGTCAATCCAATGATTCACAAAAAGTGACCATTGAAAATAGTGGTACACCTATTTAAAAAATGACTTGTAATTTTTGGGAACAATTGACTGTGGGAAATGGAAGACTATAACATTTGATCAAACAACATGTGATGGCAAAATCTCATTTTTGGTAAATAGTTGCTATTTGATGATTTTTACAAAATTCTATGTACAAGTCCCTAATTCATCTTAAATTTTGTGAGCAGCAAGATTAGATGTGAATGCACACACTTGTAAATTATTGAAGATTGCACTTCTTTTTATGTCAAGTTTTGGGGCTTCAAATTGCTATTGCATGGGAAACAATGATCGGCACAGTTCATGATAGTTGCCATAATAAGAGTTTAGAACATGCTTGGACCCTTGCCAACAACTTTCCTGCTACCACAAAGCACACACAAGGAAGCTTGCAAGGGATGTTGACCGGCTGTAGCTTATAAAACCATGCTTGCCACCACGCTCCGTATGGTGTTTCACCCAATCAAATCCCTTGCAACACTTGTACAATAGTTGACTTTCCTTGCCATTACTCCATTAGCATGAATAACTTGAATGCCTTCATAATTGTAGTTTATAGTTAGATCAAAAAATTAGATTTGGGATCTCAAAAAAGCATATGAAATCCCCACCAACGGGATCCCATTACTGGGGCGTTCAGGGGTTAAAGGAGAAGCACCTTTTGGAAAATAAATTTTTTAGGGCTTTATTGCAAGAAAAATAATTCAAATTTTTATAGAGATTTCCTTGTTTTCTCATGCAAGGGAGCCCATGCTTGCATTTTTGTGTACCTAGCTAGGTGCATAACCATTTTTGATTTTACATGGGAAAATTTGAAATTTTGTTCAAAAAAACTATAGTTTCTCTTGCAAATAGCCTTAGGAAAATAAGGTTTTCATTCTCAAACTTTAAAATCTCCCAACACAACAAAAAGGTATCAATTGCACAAACAATTATTGAAGACTTTACAAAGTAAATTACCGTCATCTAATGTTAGCAACTAGTGATTCCATATGTGATTTTCATAATAAACTCAAGTTGCTAAAATCATTGCTAAATACACTAACCTTTCACACAAATATAGAAATCACATTCTTATGTTTACAAGATAAAGCGGGGGTTTACAACATTGACATATAATTACATATAGGGGCACAATTTGAAAGTAATCATAAATAAGGGCACAACCACAATATTAGTGTGTTTGCAAGGCACAAGACCAAAGGATTTGCCTCTAGTGTTGCCAAAAAAAATACAATGGAAGATCAAAGTGCATCATAGAAAGTGTGGCAAGAAGTTCTTGGGACACACAACACTTGGACATGTGATTGACATTGTCAATGAGGGATCCTTGAGAGTACCAAAAGTTGGGCAAAGATCAACAAGCAATTGGTGACCAACAACAAAGGACAATCAGCATCAAGTGATGAATAAAGGATAAAGGATAGCACCAAGTGGCCAACAAAGGGCCTCCAAAATATTGTGACCATAGGGCAAGTGGCAAGAGATGAACAAAACAAAGGGCAACATGATCATTGTGAATGTGCTCCCATTTGTATTACTTTCAAACATTACCCCAATTTTCAAGTGTATTTTCATTTCACACTCCTTCTGCAAATTTCTCCATATAAAAAAAAAAAAGACCACTATTAAATGTGCTGAAATTCCAAATTTAATAATCTAAAATTCACATCATTTGTATATACAAAATGAAATAAAGGAGCAAAATTGATGATAATTTTTTAAAATTTAGCCATATTTACAAACGTTGATCATGACCAGACAAGGTCTAGTTCCTTTGACCCAATCGGGTAATTTTTAACTCTCTACAAACAATTTTGCCCTACAAAACAACTTCGTTACACAATATTGCGTTACCAAAAAGTATTGCGCACCTAACAAGGTGTGCAGAAGTGCAAGCATGAGCTCTCTTGTATGAGGAAACAAGGGAAAAGACAAACACAAGCCTGGAAACCACCATGAAAATTTGAAAAAAATTGCAAAAAAATTGCAGAAGGAAAGGAGGAAAAAAACACATTCAGCTGCAAAATATACCGAGATTTGAAACACCCTAAGGCTGGCCCATTAGTGCTGACAATAATCTGTGAGAGAGCTTCTCCATTCACAAGGCTGAACTCAGTTTTCAGAAACCTACAGGCTTGTCGGTGGTTTACAAGGAGATCTCTTTGAGACGCTCTCAACTCTACACTAATTACATGTTTGGATTATGAAACAAAAGAATAGTCAAGAGTTGGAGAATTACTGGAAATTGAGTGCTGAAGAAATAAAGCTACAGCAGGTGCAGTGGCATCCATAATGGATTTTACCAGAATTCTTATTCTCATGTATAAGAATTTGAAGTTTCCTTAAGCTCGCTGAAAACAGCTTTCCAATCTCCAGATTTTTCCTTCTTGTTTGCAACCTGCTCAATGAACAATACCCAAGGTTCAATAAAAAAACACAAAAAAAGTTTTCAAAACCAAAGAAGAGTAGAAAAGTTCACTTTCCACTTGATTAATATGCAACAAAACCACACAAATAGACAACAAAAGTGCACCCATTTTGAGTCTCCCAAATTATTTGAGGACAAAGCAAATTCCAAAATGACTCTTTTGTATTAAAATGCTATAATGCATGACACTTATAACCAACTAAATTGCTGCAACAAGAATTACTAAAACACAACACATACACCCATTAGTTCAAAAGCAGTTCCACTAATAAGAACATAACCTAGACTTCATGGCTCGTATTTTTGAAAGTTTTTTTTGACAGAGTAGTAGACTGGACGCTCAAATTCGAGAGTTGCTGGTTATAAGGGTCATGCAGTATGGCAACCGTTTTTAAACCTTTTTATTTATGATATTTACAAGTGCTCTATGCAGGAAATTGGTTAAAAGGACTGGTGGCCTTATTACAAGGTACCTAAAGTGGAGAGGGATTACCTCAAAGATGAGAGCTTGCTGAGGAGGCCGGCTGAGAGCCCGCACACAGATGGCAGCGGCATCTTCACGGGTAATAGATCCAGTAATGGGCTCAGCCTGCACATCCCATGAAGAGCATTTCATATCACAAAACCTAACGTGGAATTTGATAAAATGAAAAAAATCCATGAAAAAAAAAGGAGTCAACAAAATTTGATGAAAAAATAAAAAAATAACAAGTTCATATTGTGTTTTCTCACTTCTCTACTATTTATGAGGAAGATATAATGCAATATTTACAAAACATGAACTCAATTTTCCTCAACCAAAATTCTAGATTTGACTTTTCATAGAATATAGTCCATTTTTCATGTTAAATGCTTCTTGTTTCATTGTCCAAGATGGACTTGGACAACTACTTTGCAATGACATTTCCACTAATTACCTCCCTAAGTTTGGACAAAGCAACAAAATTTACTAAGAAAACTTGAAAGTATTACTCCCTATTAGTAACCTTGCAAATGCAAGCACATCTATGTGTATTATAAAGAGTGGGTTGTCTGTCTCATAATATGGTTATCTATTAACATCACAAGTTCTATTAGATAGGGGAAGAGAGAGGAAAAGGCACCCAATGAGAGGGTAAAAAGACATTGGAACTTTTTTCTAAATTCTCTGTTATGAGTTTGGAATATTCTATTATAAAGTGTTGGGAGTCAAGCATTAGGTGTCTCTCCCTCACCCAAAATTTGATATTCAAGGGAGGGGGAGGGAGAGGAAAAGGCATGGAAGGAAATTTGAGGAGGGGAGGGAAAGGAAAAGATAAGGAAAGGGAGGGCAAAAAGTCACATGAAAAGAGAGACATGCAGCCAAGCGTGGAAGGCATACTTGTAATAATAATGCACTTAACCTCCAATTAGCTAATGGAACTTAACACCCCCATATTGACAAATAAACACTACACAACACGTGTCTAATTGAATATAACTAGAGCCAAAATAAGATATACACTTACACAAATTATTCAACCTTGATGCACCAATACATTAATTTGTTGATTGAGGCCAAAAAGTTAATTTTCATTTGTATGGAGGTTACTCACTTACACAATATGTTTTCAAACAGGTTTTACTGTACTTGGTTGGTGTGGGAAACCATAAACACTCTCTTAACAAGATTAGGGAAGCGTTTCAAAGATTTCACCCACTCAAAAATGGAAAACTTAATTTCTTGTTGAACATTTCCTCTAAAGAAAACTTGTACCGCTTTTGAGCAAAGAAAAAAATTGCAATAGGCAAGCTCTCAATACAAATTTTGATAAAATCACAATATTCTTTGAGAAATGAAGTTTGTGGCAAAAGGGTTATATACACCTAAGAGCCTCTCCTGCAACCCTCCAAATGTCTTGACCCCTCTCAAATCTGGATGAAAAGCAACCAATTCTAGCGATGTCAACCTCTACATTTATCTTCCCCCTTCAAATAAGCCATATTTGAAGGGGTCTCTAAACTCTCTACAAGTTATATTTTTTTGTAGTCATAGCTTACTTCATTGCTTTTGGAAGATCCTTGACTTGTGATTGGTTGGCCCTATACTTAGGGGGTTGGACTATTGGGGATACAAGTGGCCATCCCCTTAAACAAACAAAAAAGAACTGAAGGGACCTGGATAATTGCAGGGTTGCAAGAGATGCTCTAATGGAGGTTGCCAAACAACTTCAATGGAGCACAGGTTGAACCCTCACAACAAATCCATAAGGAATGGGGAGGGCTTTGGTGTTTCAAAAAGGACTTGACAAAAAAATAAAAGAGCAAACCTGAGCGAATTGAAAGCCTAGTCGACCGCCGGGTTCGTCACGAAGAGCTCCAGGTCTGACGATGGTGTAAGGAATTCCAGTGGCAGCGATGGCGGCCTCGGCTTGCTCAGCCTGGCGACGATTCTTCCCTTGAAACAGCGCTGCAAAACCACCTTCGTTTCTGTATGCAGCCAACTGCAAGCCTTCAGTCACTCCCTTAGCAATCCCAAAATATGTATATATGCTCATCATGCTTTTGCACTTTTTGACGGATTCAAAAACACGTTTTGAAAGGTACTGTAATTGACTCTGGGTATCCAAGGTGGAGATTTTGGGGTTTTTAAGGTTGAGTACTTGGGAGTTGATATGTGCCATTTTGTTGGTACGAGTGCACAAAAAAACCTTATATCCAACAAAGGATATTTGTATGATTTAACCAAATATACTCTATCCAAAGTCAATACATTAGAAGCAAAAGGGGCGTGTTTTGCTGTTTTTGTGTTGATTTTCAATTGCAAATCTGCAACAGGGACCAATTATGCAGAGAGGATCAATTCTGCAACAAGGATCGATTACTACATGGCAAAACAAGCCCCTTTTGCTTTTAACGCTTTTGAGCGGGTAGAGCTGTTTGTTTTGCCCCGTGAGCGGCTACAAGTCTTGTCTTGCTAGGCTCGACTTGTAGCCGCTTGCGTGGCAAAACAAGCAGCTCTTTGTTAGATCTATAGTAAGTAATGATCTAAAATTTGTCCTTGTTTTTTAAGCATAAAAAAATGCTTGTGAAATATTGTAAGATATTTACAAAATATTGGGAGACATACAAAACCTTGTTAGAACTTCCAACGTTGAAGAACATAGAAAGTTTCATGGTTACATGATCAGTCCATTCCTAGTTAAACATAGCATTTGCAGAATCCTTGTTTCAGAAATTACCTGGGACATGAAGATTATGTGTTCTAGGCCTTTCACACTTGCCAAGTTTGCAATGGCGCCGACCTGAAACATTCAACAAGAAGATTGTGTTAAACCACCCTAGGGAAATAATGTGCTAGTCAATTCCAAGGCGGATTATTTTGTAAGTTTAGGGATTTAAGAGCATTATGCAAGAAAACTTGCGTATTTCGAGATTACAGTTCTTTGTCCACAAGCTCATCCATGTCCTTGCGCTGATTTTTATTCACATTAGGCAAATACTCTCCTCATCAAGCATCATGGGAAAAAACGGAAAAACATCCTCGTCAAGCTTTACCCTCCACATCAGCCCAAATTTTGTAGTTATACTCTCTTTGTCAACCATTACCTTATACAAAGTTTATCTACAAGTTTCCTAAAAAGTTCAGATTTATTTAGAACCCCAATTTCTTTTACCTTGGTTGGACAAATGACAGCTCGAACCCCTAGCAACGCTTTCTTCAGGCTTGTTGGATCTGCTACATCTCCTACAACTGGCTGTTCACCAAAACATCCCCATCCAAAACACAAACCCCCAAGTATTAATGCAACAATCCAAGGCATTTCTAATATAAAACCTCAATTTGTGTCACACAATATAATTCTCTATTAACATTACAAGTTCTATTAGAGAGAGGGAGGGAGAGAAAAAGGCATTCAGAGGGAGGGTGAAAAATCCCCTGAAAAGTCAAGAAAAATTAAGAGATACAGCGTGAAGCGCCTACAAAACATACTCATTCTCTTAATACAGAAAGGCTTTGTAATGTTTCAGAGAGTGTTAAAGTTACCTCCACGTAAGGACCGAATGCAGCAGTTGCAACTTTAGCATCTCGCACCAGTGCACGAACACGCATCCTCTTCAATATCAGTGCCAGCACCAGAAGCTACAACCAACGCAAATTACAAGAAAAAAACGTGTTATTGAAGCCCTAAATGCAGTGCAAAAATTCCCCACACCAAACTACTTCTTTCACCATCCAATTAAAAGCTTCTTAAAAGACACCTCGGAGCTTTCCAATAGTGCTGTTTTGCACCACTCTCTATATTCACTCAAAACCACAAAAGTGTCTCCACCATTTTTCTCTTTGTTTGATAAACTCCTTACTCCTAAGAGAGTCAGCGTCCAACAATGAGTGCTTTCAAATGCTTACAGTAGGGGCTGAGTGCTTTGAGAGATAATTTTTTGCCTATTCTTCAAACTCTATGACTAGCTTGATCATCATTGGGTGATTCATGATATTCGTGCAAAGTTCTGAATCATAAAAACAAAAATTTGCAAAAATGAAAGATCGTCTTTCTGGAATTTTCTTAGGCTGTAAATTATTTTGCAGAATTTTGATGTTTGCAAACTTTTAACTGCTTTTTCAGAAGGGTGACAGAGTACCTGGCCAGTTTCGCTGTCAGCATCCGTGACCAACACAGCATCGCGAGGGCCTTCTTTCTCTTCTTCTTTGATGAAGTCTGGAGTCATAGAAAGTGCCACATCTAATTAAGCATTGAAGTACTCAAGCTCAAAATCGAGAGAAAAATCTCTCCAATCCACCTTTAAGAGTCAGAATCAATTGAAAAAAAAGAAAGAAGTCTTGAGATGTGTTTTGCCACCTTTAGAATCGTCGTCTTGTTGGTCATCACCGCCATCCTTGGGGAGTTGATCAGGAGCGCCATACCATTTCCTTAATTTTGGACCACCTGAACACATATAAAAACACTGCAAAACTCAGAGTGTGTACTTCTTTCATGAGTTCAGGCCTTGCCTGATTGTACTGCACTAAAGAATAGGCCAGGTGGAGAAGTTTCAGTACTCCCTTTCACTAGTGTTAAAAGCCAATGCAATGTAAGGTAGGCGCACCCATAAGCGTGGAAATAAGGGTTTTGGAGTAGGTAAAACAATTGACTAACTTTGAAAAATATACTGTAAGTTAGGAAACGGAAACCAAAAATATTGGCATCAATTTCAAGGTTCCAACTGCAAGCATTTGTTCACAAAGATTTTTCAAAGTCCAAAATCATTGAAATTGTAGGGACCATGTGTAAGAGATGCTAAAAACAAGGCTTGTTGGTTCTTAAATAGTGAAATGGGTACTCAAAACTGTCATGGAGTCACCCACAACCATCACTTTGTCACCCATGAATATCACTTATCCATAAGCACCTTGACTAGGTCAGTGACGCCCATGGGGACGTCACGCCCATGCGTGCAGCTACCTTATACGGAGATCCGAAAAAACAATAGAAAGTCAACAAAACTAAACGCCAAAAAAAAACCGGTTGAAATTTGAATCTACGGTATAAAAACCGAATTTCAAAAATGTCTAAATTGCAGTATCCAATGCATGTACTCAACAAAACCAGTTGAAAACGAGAAATGTCAAAATTTTGCCAGTAAATCTCAAAATTCGGAATCGGCACTTGGAGCATATTCTTCCAAACAAGAACAAGACACATTTGTACCACAATTATCCTGTGAAGCATCCCAAATACGTCACATTGGCTTTTAGAATACTTCAAATGGAGTCATTCAGGTTCAAAATCACCAAAATATATGCAAAACATGGTAATCAGCAAAAGGTAGAAAAGAGAGACTTGAACACAAGAACAGTTTTCAACTGCAAAGGCTCAATCAGGTTGTGGTGAAAAGGGCTGCAATGGAAAGCTGCAAAGGTGTGTCGCACAAAGGGGGCAGCAAGCACATACCTTCGATGTAATCGAGCAACTGGTCGCCCAAGGAGAAGGAAGGCTTGGGCTCTTTGGGTTCTGGGTCGTCCTTCTTCTTCGCAGCTCGCACCACGCCCCTCGTCCACCTCCTCCTCCGGGGATGCAGCAGATTGCTGGTGCGAGGCGTTGGTTGGGTGGTGGGAAAAAGCGAATTGAGCGGGGAGGTGGTTGTGACGATGGCCTTGCACTGGATAAGGTCCGCCATGGCTGCCACTGCTTGCTATTGCTTGCTACTTGGCTTGCTTGGTGCTCCACCACCACGAGAGCAGAGCAGAGCAGAGCTGCGCTTGATTGATGCTGGATTGCTGGATTGCTGGATTTCTGGATTGCTGGATTTCTGGATTGCGCGCAGCTTGCTCCTGCAACGCAGCGCTTGCTTGCTTGCAGGGATGGGCTTGGATTTGGGTTTGGGTTGGGATTCTCAACCGCTGACTACTCGCGACAGAGCTCCGGTGCTTTTTTCCACATTGGATAAAGCTCCCAAGGTACCCTTTTGATTTTGATTCTGGCTGAAATGTCTTGCTTGTTTGGCTGTGGAACCGTAGCCCTCGGGGAGGAGGCTCTGCTTTCAGAAAAGCTAAGGTAGGAGCACCCTAACCCGTAAATGCCCACGGCACCCAATTTCGGTGTTTGATAGCGTGGGCATTTACGGGTTAACCCTTTAAAGATCACACATATTTTCTCAAAATCTATTAGAAATCGGGGTAATAAAATTAGATGTGCATTTGAATCAAATATGGACCCAATTTGAATAATCCAACCGTACAAATGTGAAGGACACCTTGTGTGTTGTAATGTATCAAAATTTCAGCTAGATCTATCGTTGAAGGTGAAACATTATAATGATTGAGTGAGCCGTATATGGGAAATTTCTAGTTTTTCATGCTTGTGTGGTTTTGAATGTTAACGCTTCATGCAAGTTTTAGTTGAGAAGAGCCTTACATTTTAGAAAACAAGGTGTCCCACCTATCCAACATGACTAGTTTCACACAATATAGACAAAAATAGCAATCACAAGGTGTAGCTATGTAAACAAAAAGGGTCAAAAATCTCATTTTCTTTGCTACCCTAAAATGGTTCTACAAGAAATTTGATAATTGTTATGGAAAATCCGATCGGTGAAAACAATCAAGAATTGGCCTTAAATGTAGGACAATATATTTTGAAGATGAAATGATAGCACCATTTCAATAGATCTTGAAATACTACAATTATGATACAACTGTATAGAGAAACAATACAAGCGTATTTCTTGAGCAATTTGAAATTTTTTGGGACCGCACAATTGAAATGTGGCTTTCTTCTTGGATGTTTGATGTATTGTGTTGTTGCTTTGATCCATCTATGACCAAATATGGATACGTATTTTGAGGCCATGATGTATAAACACTATTATTTATCAACTCCCATATCCGATTCCATTGTCATTTCTTGGGTTGGATGCAAAATTCTTGTGATCACAAGCGTTCTTCAAGATTGTTTACCAAATTGTTGAGCAATTTTACTCTATAGGCCAAATACTACTCTCCCAAACCAAAATATGGTTTCGTGGTCTCTAAAGGGTTAAATGGACACAATTCATTTACAGACACCTATAAAACAGCTCGTATCGGATCCAGAAGTTGGGCAAATAGGACACAAACCATGGATATGAGCGATTACAGTGACCATTTTAAGCATTAAAGTGATCTATTCTTGGACTCTTGTGTCCACTCATTTGGTCTTCTCTATGCTTGTTTTCCCAAGGTTCATGACCGATTTACAACATATCTAGGGTTCACAATAGGTGTATCTACAACCTCATCTTCAAAAATTCATATTTTATTCATAAAACTGCAAAATAATATGCAAACAATTTTCTATCCATTTGTGCCCATTTCCTAAGAGAAATTTGTATTCAAAATCTTAGTGCACCTTCTTCTTGAATTGATTTAACAAAAGTGTCCATTTAAGGTGCTCCTACCTTACCTTTACAAAGTTTGAGAGTGGTTTGGTTTTATTGGGGTTGGGGGTGGAAAAAGTTTTGATTTTGCACCAGCCAAAAAATGTAAGAGCTTAGACATTTAGCTTTGAAAGGTTGGATTTGGGAAATTTGAATGTGGATTCAAATGTCTTGATTTTGGGGTAGTTCACACTATGTCCCACGTCCCATGTCCCACTAAAATCTAAGAATATGATTGATGTAGAGCAAAAAGTTGGGACTTGGCAATTCACAATATGTCCCCACATCCCATGTTCCACTGAAATCTAAGAATTTGATTGGTGTAGAGCCTCAAGTGTAGAGCAAAAAATTGGGACTTGGCATTTCACACTGCATCCCAAGTCTCATGCCCTAGCTGCTTACACATTAGCACTTTTTGGAAGTTTTGGTGCTTAAGAAGGTGGGACTTCACTCAAGGTTTGGGTAAACCATTTTTCTAGATCCAATTTTCAACCCAAGTCCCACCAATATTTTTGCATAAAATATTCATAACTTTCTTTGGTATTCTTTTTTGTCCTAAATAACCCAACTAAATTGGGATCTCATGTTGAGGTGAGACTTGCAAAGATGGGACGTGGGATGTAGTGTACACTGCCCCTTAGTATCAATCTACAAAGGAGGATAAAATTCATCAACTCCCAACATAGGGATAAATTACTCCCTCTGTCCCAATATAAAGCTCCAAATTAGGCATAGTTCTTGTCCCACTAAAAAGCTCCCTTTTATTGATTTGAATTGTTGAGAAAGCATTTGTCATGTCCAGTGATCTCATGGGGGCAAGTTAAGCAATCAAAGAGCACTCCTCTCCAAACAAGCTTGGCCTTGTCCATATGACATACCATTGTTGCTACTAATCTTTAAATCATCAATAATGAGGAGCTTGCAACATGTACAAATATGGTACTTTTTGCATGGAATTTGGGTGCCCAAATGGCAACATTAAAGCATGAGATTTTGCACATACTTAGTAGATGGTATATTGATTCTAGAATGCATATGTCATTAGTACAAAGTCTAAAATAATGAGAAGCCGGCAGCCTTCACAAACTATGCACAAATTTGATACTTTTTGCATGAAATTTGGGTATCTAAATGACAACATAAAAACTTGAGATTTTGCAGATATTTGATAGGTGGTATATTGATTCTAGAATGCATTTGTCATTAGCATAATGACTAAAAATACACTTAATCCCTCATGGAGAAGTTTTTTGGAGCTTTATAATGCAACAAAGGGAGTATTACTTTTGCCTTTGTTTGTAAAAATGCCAAGATTTTCCACCTCGGCCCCACAACCACGTATGTGCAATACACCAAGCCAAGTTTGAGTAGGTGCTTTGCTTCAAAAGTAAATTACTTTTAACTATTTAATGACAAGGGTTGTGAGGTCTAACAAGCAATTTGAATAGCATGCAATCATAGAAATGGCATATGTCTTGTGAAGAATAGTTTGTTTTTTAGATCAAAGGCGTGAATTTGGTGGTTGTTGATGAGGGGGAGATGTGTGGATCAATGTGCTTAATAGTTAGTTCTAGATGTAAGATCATTGGTCTCGAATACACGAGAAGAATTGCTTAGACTCAATTGATGACTGTGTGATTGCCTTGTTATGAAACAATTAAGAATAAATGAGCAGCCAAACTATAAGAGGCCTTGTTTCATTTGCTTTTTGAGTAAGGCATCTATTCAATTCAACATTTTCAAAGGTAGCTTCTCTTAATGCAAAAATATTTTTTCCGTCGAGACTAGAGATAATAAGGGATGCTAATGTTCATGCCATTGTACTACATGATAGAGCCTCCTATCTTTGTTACTAACTTAAGAATTTTATTGTTGATTTAGTGATTTTGTTGTTAGTTTTGGGCAGTTTAACATTACAACAAAAGCCATTTTGGAGCTTATGCATGTCCAAATTATAGGCTTATCACTGGTTAATTATTTGAAAATGATCTTTACACTAGGGAACATGGCCAAGTTTTCAAAACATATTTTGACCTTTAAAATACAATAGTTGATGCTGTCCAACTATCGAAGTATAGTCCAATAAGAATGGAAGGCCAATTCATTGCCCAGGATCATTTTCACATTCCATTAAAAATGCAATTATTTAAATAAAAATTTACTCTAGTCAACACCATTGGATAAAATAAAAGCCTCAACGGTTGTATTGGATTTGCTTCACCCTTCCTTTTCTACTAAAATTCTCAAACTCTTACATTAACAAACTTAAATTTTTGACCTCCAAAAACTTAGACACAAGAGAAATGGCCTTCAGTATGCTCTTTTTATATAAAAAAAGGTTAAAGCCATTCATAAGACAAGTTGAACTAAAACTTTGGTTGAAAAGGCCTCTATTTTCATGGCCTTTATTCCTAGTGTAAAATAGCCTACAACAATCAGTATGATGCTCTTTCAAATGATAAATGGGTTAGTTATTAGAGGGTTAATTACTAAAAAGTCACTACGAAGTTTTTCAAAGTGTCATCTTAAAATGTCTTTACCCACAAATTTAGCAATAAATTTATTGCTTGTTCAATAGTTTCAATGTTTTTTTAAGATGTTAAGAGAATACAAAAAAAAACCAATTCAATCATTCCAAAATTATGTCGATCCATCATTGTAAATACATTGTCTTTATGTGAATTCATATTTGAAAAAAATTGGCTTAAATAAAATGCCATCATATTTCTATTTTAGTGCTAAAAATTGTATGAACATAATCCATGTTAAATAATAGGGAAAATTTCATGGATACCCTTGAAGTTTGCAATATTTTCATAGATACCCCTGCTTTTACAGAAATATCACAAATACCCTTGGACCAAACAAATTAGGCGTTGTGCATGTCACTTCCTTCTCCCTTTGTGTGCACACTACTTCTTTCTTGTTATGTGTGCGTACAAAGGAAGAATGGAAGTGGCATGCACAACAAAACAAATGCCTAAATTTTTTAGTCCAAGGATATTTGTGAAATTTCTGAAAAAGCAGGGGTATCTATGAAAATATTGCAAACTTCAAGGGTATCCATGAAATTTTCCCTAAATAATATAAGTGCAATAATAATATAGGTGCAATATTGACTTCAACAACATATTAACACTAAAATAATGGATTTTTAATATGTATTAATTGTTTAACAGGAACAGCCAAGACAACAATTTTGCAACAGAATCCAGTTCTCAAACAAAACTCCAATTTAGTCAAATTCTCATTCATGGTTGAGCAATTACCAAATAGGAGGAAGAAGTTCTGGGACAAAAAATAGAGTAGTTTTATGATACAAAAACCAGCCTTCCAAGCAAAAAATACTGCCCATAAGGAGAACGTTTGCTTCTTCATGGC
This sequence comes from Ulota crispa, assembly GCA_963920765.1. NCBI lineage: Eukaryota > Viridiplantae > Streptophyta > Bryopsida > Orthotrichales > Orthotrichaceae > Ulota > Ulota crispa. The sequence goes on along the minus strand of OY987244.1, from coordinate 5,666,045 downwards.
CATGTCATCTAGTACGTGCCATGAAGGAAACCAAAAACATGTTTGACTTTGAATGAACAAACGAACTCCTCAATCAATCCGCATTTGAGTTCCTCTTGTGGTAGCCACTTCCTCAAAGAGAGCAATCACAGGCTTCCACTTCATTTTCTTTTCCTGTAAGACTCTCTGAAACAAAAAAGCTGATCAGGAAACAGGAATCCAATTACGCGCACCTTTCTTCAACATTTGGGGAAGAGCTTGCTCCCAAGCTTGCCAATCAGGGGAAGGACCAGAGAGAGCAACCGAGTTGTTTCCACTCCCAGGAAGTTTGACCTGGAAGACCTCGTCAGGGAAGACCACACGCATCGCTTCCAGTGTTTCCTCCATTGTTGTTTCACCATCCTTGGCAGAGCTCTTGTAATCTGCTTCCACACAGGAGCCTCCACAATTCACCATGATGCGGCCTGTGTGTTAACCCCCAAGTATAAAAGGAAAAAAATTAGTTCCTACAAGTGTACTATCTCTTGTGTCACAACGCTCAATGTTTCACCCTAAACGCCCATGAGGACGTTTTTTGTCCTCTGGCCCTGAAAAAGCATTCTGTAGAACAGAAAAAAGTCGTTTTTCATCTATTTTTTTTCCAAAGTGACTGTAAACACATGATCCATCATAGAAGGCAAATAACAGTCTTATCAAATATACTCATATTTTTAGGTAACCCAAATTGTGAGAAAATTCAAAGTCACTGTGTTAGGTCTCAAGCTGCCCTTATTGCAATTTTCATGCGATCAACATGCAATATTGACTTTTGAAACTTTTAGAAGCAATACTATTGGTGCGCATCAATCAAAACACTGTTGAAACTACAGTATGGGCAGGGCATGGCCACCCACCGGACGTTTAAGGGTTAAGCTTCAGTTGTGTCTGTTAGCTAATTGGTGCTAACATCTGCTAACTGACTTCAAATAAATTTACGTTCATTTTCCAAGAGCTAACTCCTTGATTTTGGACAAATAAACTGATTGTGCCAACGGTTGACAATGCTCAACTCACTCGCACCAAGCAAAGTAGCAGCAGTTAGCTAACTCAAAAGCCCAACTCTCATAGGTGACCTTGCACGTGCACTTACACAAGAGGTTTGTTATCTTCCAAATAGCTATTGGAACTTAGCACTGCACTATTTGGTGGATGAGAGCATTGCCTAAGCAACCACGCCAACCAAATATTAAAAAAAAAAACATAAAAAATACTGATAGAGAAGCAAAACACAGTTATCGGTTGAAAGTATTATTATGTTGAAAATGGCGTATAAATGTGAAGGTAGGGCTCTAATATTCACCAGACTTCCCAAGTCTGATACTGTGACAATAACAAGAAAGGATGAAAACGAATGCTGGGGTGTAGAAACAAGCCTCCTGGTTTCAGCTGTTGTTGAAGGCGCCGCCATGTTTGAGGCTGTTGCAGCGCAGGAATCACGGCTCCGTCAGAAAACATGTCAACAATGAGTCCTGCAAAGCCTACTTCTGTTGGCGCCTCACACTCCAGAGCATCACCCACGTGCACTACTAACCTCCCAACATGGTTCGGATCCTTTCCTGTCGAGGTAGCTGCACGCCAGCCACATTATCTGAGCCAGCCAGCAAAGTTAACAAACATTGCAGAAGGAAAACCAAACAAAGATGGCTATGACTGTCGTTCATTTAAGGTAGGTTCCGATTTCACTTAACTCCTTAAACCATGCATCTAAAACTTTTCATTCGATGTCTTTCAAGCTTAAACAAATAAAACACTATTACCTGCTAAGATTCATCCAAAGAAAGCACTGGACCGTTTCACGGAAGGTCAAAATAAGCACAATCTCGTGCAAACTTTGGGAAACAACTTCAAAAATTCACAAAAACTCCTAACAGTCATAAAGTAGCAACACCTATGATCATCACTGTACCCATAACCATCACCTCTAAATCTTGGAAAATTTATGGAAGCGAATAGATGTAATGACAAGGATGTACAACATGTGAACATGAAACTTTAGAGTTGGTATTAGGTGCAATTGCAGTCGGCTCTTTCAAAATTCACAACTTATTCTCACAATGTCCAAATAATACATTCAAAAGTGTAAACTCATCATTTTTTCTCTTGCTAATAGGATCCTATAATTTGCTAGATGTTTATTAATAATCATCATGTTCAAAACCCTTAGTTTGACGGTTATGGGTGCTGCTACCTTAAAACAAACTGATAAGTTTTCACTCAAAAAGTTTCAAAACGTAATTGTCATCAGTGAGATTAGGCATTTGTTAGGTTGAAGTGAATCAGAACTAAGGTTTTGCAAAATACCTGGAATTAGAGAGGACTTCGGATCCAATGCGCCTTGTTCCAGCACTGCCAAGTCAAAAAACTGCCGAGCAACCATGACGACAGAAGGATCGAGTTCCCAACCATGCAACTCCACATGAGGCCAGAAATGGAGGAGGATGCGAGCAGCAGTCCCCGCTCCCAATCCCAAGATGGCCACAGGGCCATCAGGAAGAAGAGGAGGCAGCGTTGCAAAGATGTCATAGTAAGAATCTGTTATCATTTTGTAAGGATTGTACACACTTTGAATATTGCCAGGCCGGTCCAGCAGAAGCAACCTGCAGCCGGCCAGGAAGTGGTCCGCTCTCCTCGAAACCTCCAACACCTGCACAAAGTTGTACCTAAGAAGGCATCCATCCAAACAGGACATGCTTTATTCCAAATGTCTGGATAATACTCTAAACCAAAGCCTTCGGCATTTCGAACGGAATTCAAATCCTACATAAGGTAGGAGAACCCTTAAACGTCAAACTAAGTGTTTTGAACATGATGACTATTAATAAACAACTAGCAAATTATAGGATCCTATTAGGAATAGAATAAAAAAAATTGAGTTTGCACTTTTGAATGTATTATTTGGATACTGTGAGAATAAGTTGTGAGTTTTTAAAGAGCAAACTGCCATTGCACCCATAACCACTTTCAAGATTTCATGTTCACATGTTGTACATCCTTGTCATTACATCTATTCATTTCCACAGATTTTCCAAGATTTCCAAGGTGACGGTTATGGGGACACTGATGCTTATGGGTGCTCCTACCTTAACCAAAGAGTTCCTTGTTCCTCTAACAATTACTCGGCTTGTTCCTCTAACAACAACTATAAGGTAGGAGCACCCAAATGCAACACTAGCTGTTTAGCGACCCCTAAAATTAAACCTAAAAGTAGACACTCCTGCACCCAAACAAGACACGCATGCACCCAAACTAGATATGCAAGTTAACATAAGAGAACAAAAATTGTGCAAGTGACAATTTGTGATTGGGTGTGACATGGTCTTTTTGTTGTCAAGACATGGTCTTTTTGCTGTCGCTTTTTGGGGTCTAGTGTTTACAATAGGTAAGTCTAGGGAGTTGTCTTCAACGATTCATAATTTATTCATATGATCTTAGAAAATTCCAAAAAAAAATTCCTTGCATTTGTACCCATTTCCTAACAAGCCCATGCCATTAGATTCTCTTCTCAGAAGACCCTCCCAATTACCACATCTAAGGTAAGTGTTGCATTTGGGTGCTTCTACCTTAATTGATCATTGATTGTGATTGTGGAAATATAGGACGCCGGATTTTAGCCATCATCGGAATGAGCAAACAGTAAGGTAGAAGCACCTTAATATGACACTATTTGTTTTTGGACACCTATAAATGAACCCATATCTGAACCATCAGGTACCCAAATCAGACATGCAAGTCAGCGAAAGCTATCACCATAATTGAGTATTGGAACAAAAATTGTGTAAGTGACAGCATGTGACATGATCTTTTTGATGTTGCATTTGCATTTCAAAACAAGCAATTCAATGAGGGTCTAGTGTGCACAATAGGTGTGTCTAGGGAATTACCTGCAACAATTCGTAGTTTATTCATACGATCTCAGAAAATTCCAAAAACAAATTTTCAGCACTCTCTGCCCGGTTTCCTAACCATTCTACAATCTCAAAATCTTGATGCACACTTCTGGTGAATTGATGTAACAAAAGTGTCACATTTCTCAAAATCTCGATGCACACTTCTGGTGAAGAATTGATGTAACAAAAGTGTCACGTTAAGGTGCTTCTACCTTATTACAAGTGTTGGCGAAATACAATAAAACTGAATGGAAGATGAGCAATTAACTGCTTTGAATGTAAAGGAAACAGATCCGAAGTAAAGAAAAAGACGTACAAGGATTGGAATTTGGCAAGCACGCGCACGTCTTCGTCTGCATGGTCGGTCTCCCAGGCATTCCTCGCATCCACGGTCGCCTTCACATCGCCTCCGCATGGAGATCCGCCCAAGGAGTGAAGCTTGGAAGTCCGTCCACCTCGAGGCCTCAGAATTATTCTCAATTTGATATGAACATCATCGCTGCTGCGATTTAGAGACTGTGCGCTGATGAACTGTCTCCCGGATAATCTGCGTCGGAGAGAGAATGGCGCGGGAGGCAGTGGATGGTGGTGAAGCGAGGAAAGCCGGTGGAGCATTTTCATGACGAGGAGAGTCGTGAACTCGTGATGAGCTCCTTCAGGCCATAGCCATGGGGGCTTCTTTAGGCCATAGCTAAAGAAATTGGCTATGGTTTTGTGATGAATGGCCGTTGTACCTAACAGTGGAGGCCTTAACCCTTAACCCTTTAACGACCATGGTCGATTCTGGGCGTGGGCAATCCTTGCTATGGCCATTTGGAGAAATTTTAGGGTTATTGAATACATATGTCTATCATAAATGTGACCATACAGATGGAAGTATCTTGCAAGGTTTAGTGTTATGCATCATGAATTATGCTCACTCTTTAGTTTTTATGGTCATCTTTTTGCATTCTTTGATGTATTTTCAGCCGGTACTCTTTTAGTATTTTCAACCCTCTAGCCACATGCCACCTTAGATTGGCCTAGTTATTGTCCTAAACTCTTCACTTTCCAATTCCCCAAATCCGTCCCCTTTGCCACATCATCAAATTCCTTGACATGCTCACCCTACAAACTGAAAAGAGTCAAAATCATCCAAGAACTAGTTGACCGGTCATTAAAGGGTTAAAGGACCAAGGAGCCCTTTGCGGCCAATACAATATTTAGTATTTTCTTGTATTAGGAATGCATCCACACCTTTACTATATTTGAGATCAACAAAGAAGTTAGAATATAGATCAATGCGGTTCTAGTGAGCTAGTCAAGATCCCAAATTAAAACTTTTTATTGGTAGCAAATGCCAATTATATGGCAGCGTATTTACTATGTAATATGTAGAGCGGTCCTTTAAGAGTTAACCCTTAAACGTCCATAGGACATAGTATATACACTGAAGTATAATTGTCATTTGCTACCAATAAGAAATTTTAATTGGATCTCAAGTAGCTCACTAGAACCGCATTGATCTATTCTCCAACTTCTTTGTTGGTCTCAAATGTAGTAGAGGTGTGGATCCATTTCAAATACAAGAAAAATACCCCGTATTGAATTGGTTGGAGCGGCACGCACAGACGTTTAGAGGTTAACCCCGAAACGACAAGGCAGCCCTTTGCAGTCAGAACAATACAGAGTATTTTTTCTGTAGTGCATTCACACTTTTATTACATTTGAGATCAACAAAGAAGTTAGAATATAGATCAATGATGTTCTAGTGAGGTAATCAAGATCCCAAATTAAAACTTTTTGTTGGTAGCAAATGCCAATTACCTAGCAGTGTACATAGTATGTATTCTAGTAGCTTAGTCCTTTAAGGGTTAACCCTTGAGCGCCTAGGCCATTTCCACCAATAGGGGGCTTCAAACATCCATTTTTTCAAGTGACTCACATCACGATTCACCTTTGTGAATTCACTTGTATACAGCAAGGTAACTCATCTTTGAAATTCACTACTAACGTGATTCACTTTAGGACTGAACCCTAGAAATTCACCTTTGCACGGCTTGTCCACTTGTGTGTCTTAGCCCCAACTTGTGCACAAAACCCTACTTGAGGCTATTGGCAAACTCACGGGTGTCTCAAACTTTGGGCATGTGTGAATGAAAATAATTCACTAATCAGCTAGGACCCTATGAGGTGAGAAACTCATGATTTTATGTTTGAAGCCCCCTAATATCAGGGTTTTGGAAGACCTACAACTTTGATGCATCGTATCTCAGTCAATTGGATGATTCACAAAAATTGACAATTGAAAATAGTAGAACATTAACTTGGAAAATGGCTTGAAACTTATGGAACAATGGACCTTGGGAGATGGGAGATTATAACATTTGATCAAACAGCATGTGATGGTAAAATCTCATTTTTTGGCAAGTAGTTGCTATTTGATGATTTTAACAAAATTCTATAAGATGCAAATTCATCTCAATTTTGGTGAGTAGCAATATTAGATGTGAATACACACACTAGCAAAATATTGAAGATTGCACTTCTTTTTATGTCAAGTTTTAGAGCTTCAAATTGCTATTGCATGGAAAATGATGAGCAACACAATCAATGAGGGTTAATAAAAGGGAGCAGTGTCAATTTGGACTTTTTTTTGTCAATTAGGTCACCCTAATTCGGACACTTTTTTGTCAATTTGGACACACTTCTATCAAATTTTTGTCAATTTGGACATTATAGTCAATTCAAACATGTCAGTGCGGACAATTTTTCTTGTGGCAACGTCGCCACGACAAGGATCTAAAACAATCTTGAACCCTTGCTAGTGATTTTCCTACTACCACAAAGCACATGCAAAGGAGCTTGCAAGGGATATTGACCAATTGCAGCTTGTAAGACATTAATTACTTGCCATTACGACTTGTATGGTATTTCACTCAATTGAGGCTCTCTAGACTCTTATACAACATTTAGTTTGACTTACCATTACTCCACTTGCATGAACCACTTGAATGCCTTGATAATCATAGTTTACAACAATGTTAAAAAATTAAATCCAATACCTCAAATGTGCATGTGAAATAATATGAGGACCATTTTGGTCCTCTCGGTCATGCAAGGGTTAATGTAGTGTAAAGTGGAGCATCAATTTTTTTTGAGATGCCTAATTTCTTTATGTTGAATATTGAATATTATGATCATATTTGAGTACAGATCTATTTTTGAAAGATAAAATCAAACATACATCAATTTAGCATCTTAATTTTTGAGATTTGCAAAGTCAATCAAAATTTTAAAAATTATCTATTGAAAGTTCTTTAGAGGTGCTCCTACCCAGGGTTTAATTTTTGTTTTTGTCAAGGTAGAGCGACTCGCACCCCAGGATGCATGCAAGTAAAAAAAATTTGGCTAAAATTGGAAAGAATGAATGATATGTGGAAGTTCGCTGAAATAACTACTAACATATGTAACTTTCATCCAAAATTTGACAAACAATCAAGGTGGGATTTGGAGATTTCATCCAATTTTTCACACAATTTTTTTAGTGTAATGGGAGCAAGGTAAGATTTAAGCAAAAATTAGCCAAGAAAAAAAACTTTGCTCCTACCCCAAAATGTTTCCGATCAACACATCAAAGAACTATGTGAGGTGGTAAGTTGCAGATGGCTTTACAATCATTTGCACTAGAATGTTAGTCCTCTAATTAAAACTTTAGTTAATTATTTTGAATGTTTAACTAAGGAATCCAAACAATAAGTTGCAATATATAATTCATTCCTAGACCTTCAATTTCAATCTTGCAATCTAGGTGGTTTGATCAAATGCAATTTTATAAAAATTTCATCTGAACCTTTTTGGTATCACAAAAGTGGAACCAAAGCATATAAATTACAAGCAATAGCATATAGTTTTGCAACGTTGTGACACTCTAATGTTGCACATAATAATGACATCGATCAAAGAATGACTTGAGTTGTAATAGTCTCAAAATTCATTGGTGATTATTTTTTACACTTATCAAAAGTCTTGCAATGAGAACATAAAGTCAAGTACGTTCTATACTTATAATGGATATGATACTAAAAAAGGTGGTGTAAAGCAGAATTTTTTCCTTTTACGAGGGTAGAGCAACCCACATTCAACAATGCAAGCAGGTAAGGAAAAATTGGACAAAATTGGATAGAACTGTTGACATGTGCTTGTCATCCATAAACTACATTAGTAAAATCATCCAAAATGACAAATTCAATGTTGGATTGAGGAGGGATTTCATAATTTCATCCATTTTTCACAATATTTTTTTTTAGTGTTATGGGAGCCAATGAGAATTTAAGGTAAGATTTAGGCAAAATTTTGCCAGAAAAAAAACGTGAATTGCCTATGTGTCACAAAATATTCAAAATTCTTTATAAATATCAAAAGTTTCAAATTTTCTATTATAAAGCTTTAGATGTCAAGCATTGAGTGCTGGTGTCTCACCCAAAATTTGAAATTCATAAAGGTAAGAAGGGAGAGGAAAAGGCATGAAAAGGGAGGGTGAAAAGTCACCCAAAATGCCACCATATTTTAAAAGAGACTGCACAAAGCACGTAGACATACTCAAACACACAACTTATCCGATCAACGAACATATTAATTTTTGACCACATATAAGGTAAAAACTGGCTTTTTCCATAGCTATTCCAAAGCCATTCCCATGTTCAGCTTGCTCTGATGAATCTTCGTTTGGACTCCAATTTTTTATATACAATTTAGGTAAGTGTTTATGCTTACACATTAGAGACAGTGTTGGGTTGAGTTATTAGTATACGCAGAACTAGACTCAACCTTTCCCAAACCCCCTTCTTTCTCAATATGTAAGCTTAAACCTCAAGTAAAAAAGCTTCAATTTTTCATATGGAGGAAAATGCACGACTCTCGAAATTCACCACTAGAAGACAGAATTGGAAATTTTGAATGTATGTTTCAAATCAAAAACCTTGAATTTGTCTGCGCAAATCAATGGCAATCAAATTGAGGCAAGCTCTCAGGTCATTAAAAACTCAGCTCTAGATTAATTCTAAATGCATGGAATGTTTGTGGACACTAATAGAAAGCTACTACCGGTAACTTCAAAAATCTAAAAAAAATCCGAAAAAGAAACAATTTAAAGTTTGAGTCTTTGTATTAAGTTTTTCTTGGAAATGCTAATCAACACTCTTTACTTAGTCATAACATATGCGATTTACTTCAGGAAGGTGAATTACTTAAGGAACAAGTTCTGTTTGAGCATGATCTGATGTTCATAGAACAGTCGTTACAAACTATAATTAAGCTTACAGCGGTAGTAAGTTCTTAAAAAAAAGAACTTTCAAAAGAAATAAATTGTATCTTGTATGATTACAAAGGGAAATTCTCCCAGGCTGTCTGATAAAGAAAAAGCAAAGATAGCAGTCACCTAAAGCCTCTTAAGATGATACAACCCCCCCAAGGAAAGAAAAAACTGCGAAGAATGGCTATTAAGTTACCTTAAGAAAATTTTGAGGTTTTCTCTAGCCAAGCATATGGATCCTCCTCTTGTCCTGTCAGAATATATAGAGCAAAGCTTGGAACCGGCCACTTTCCAAGCAAACTGGAGAGTTTGATGATTCACATCTTTGTTCATTGAATCGGTATACACGACTGCATAGATTGCAGAGGCTTCTTTGCGTAGTCGATCTTCGGACTTTCCCCCCTCGCCAAGGAATAGCTGCAACGACATAGCCACAGAATATTAAATACAAACTGCAAAGTGAAAGAAAGAAATCAATACGAACAGCAAAGTGAAGAAAGTAATGAACACATTGCAGGACTGAATTGTTAGAAAGCATGACAAACTGAAATCCCACATTCTTTTGCAACTTAGCACTTAAAACGGAGCGGAAGTAAGAAAAAGACAGCCTAAGGTAAGAGGCTCATGAATGGAGCATCTAAGGGCTGAACCGAATTTTGGGGAAGTGAAACTTCTTGATTTATTTTCAGTAAACTTTCCTTGGAAGACAAGCGGAGTTGGCATCTAACTCAAGTTGTTTCATATTTTTTGGAGCTTTATGGAATTGCTTAAGAAATTTTGAAGTGGAAAGGCCATAGGGCTCTAAAATGGTGCACCTCCTCAAATGTACATTGCCCGTACATTGTTAAAAGGCTATGAAAAACAACATGACAACCATGGTACTTTGTTAGTGAACTCCAATTTTTCAGTTACACACAAAAAAAAATAGGCATTACTTGTAAGTCCAAAAACGACATTTGAATGTTGTACGCAAAAGTCATAAGTGGTAATCGGTAGATATTCTAGATCTTTGCCCTAATTTCAATGTCCTAATGTCAAACATCCTGCAACAAATGTTGAACATTTCTTCAATAAGTATGTATTTTTCATTAAAAAAATTTGACACATTTTTAGGTTTTTCTACCTTCCTTCACTAACAATTAACTCATACAATCCTTACAGACCCAAGATCCATGGTTTTAAAAAGATCATTCAATTGATCATATTGGGAAAATACAATTCGCATGAGGCCAAGTTTTTGTACTACTAGTGAATGGCATAACCTTATTCATCACAGTCCCCATTTTAAAATCGAAAGAGCACAATAAGTTTCTGTCTGCAATATGATTTATTGTTGTCCAGAGCTGAATATTCAACAAAAAAACTCAAAAAGACAGAAGAAACCGGAGTTCACAAGTAAATGCAACTAAGAAGTGTTAAAATAAAATTGATACGGTTTGGAGCATACCCTTGTTCACTACTAAAGATTTGTTTTTCATTGCATGGACTCTAACGAAAAGATACTCTGTTCCACTTTAACTCCACTGCTAAATACTATTTGGGAAGAACATTTGCATATATTGGTCAAGGAGACGAATAAAGTTGGACAGAAAAACAACTTATACATGGATTTACTAAAACTGCTTAAAGCATGAGGTCCTGGCTATAAGTTACATGAAAAAACCACAAGCAAAGGATTAAAAGGGGTAGGGTACCTTCTTGTAATGCGCAACTATGTTCTCAGAGGCACAGTCTTTAAACCTCTGCTCTTCAGGCTTCTGAAATTCACTGTCAAACCGTCTCTTATATTCAGAGAATTGAGTGAGCCAATATTGGTAGTACTCGTTGTAACCTTCATACGCAAATAATGCATCCGAATTAACTGCATGTGGCCATAAAAGCGGTTCATCAGAGATCATTTTCAACACTCACAAAAGCTACATTACTGAAACTGAAATTGAGAACCTTCAAAAGGCACAAACATTTATCCTCCCAATCAAGATGCAAGGCAACAAAGTCAGATGGAGACGCACCCTCAAGTTGCGTGTCCAAATTCTCTCCCTTGACCAAATCATACACTTGCCCGAGAATGGAAGTCGATTTGTACTCTTTGAACTTTCTGGCTGGAAGCTTTTTACAACTGAAGCCATTCCAATTTTGGTTGTCATCCTTATTCTTCTCCAAAAAGTGGGGAAAAACGTGGCACTGCAAGTCCTTGGACCATTTAATCTGGTTCAAAAGACCGTACACTTTTCAATTGAAATCAAGTTTTTATAACCAGAGGGCAAACAAATAAGACAATATGGCTAAAAAAACAAATTCTAGGGGGGTTGAAACAAAGTACTAACCTCCTTGCCAGACTTGTCTGCATCTAGAGCCTCGTAAAACAAATTTACAATAGCTGGAATGCTTCTCTTTGCACGTACTTTGTCAACCTCAAGCACATTCTTACTCATGGTGCAATCGGTGAGAGCAAGCCACGTATTTGCTGATGTGCCCTTGATTTTACTGCATTGAAAAAGACAAACTGGTGTGTGTCAGAATTGTTATGCTCAAACCAAGGTTCTCAGAAAACAAGAACAAAACCAGGACTTTAAACATACCAAAACGAACGAAACATTACATTAAAACACAATCAATTCAAAATAATATAAACAGAACAAAACGCAGCCAGCACATACGTCAAGAAGAATGATATATTAAGAAAAGATTTCAGGTGCTGCTCCAATATGTTCGAATGGCAGCAAGTGACGAACATATTCCAATATGTGCTCTAGTGTTCTATTGTCAAAGTTTCCAAAACCTATCTCCATTCTTCAAAACGTCCCTTCAAAAATAAATAAAAATAACATAGGATTTCTTGAAGGTCCTTTCATCAAAAGGTGTTTCGATATATTTATGGTGAAGTTCATCGTGCAAATCAAGATGCATGGGTTGAAAGTAAGTGCAAGGGAGTCAGTGTTATGACTTTAGTTTCTAAACAAGGATGGAGAATATGAAAAATAATTGGGCGACGTACCAAGGAACTGAAAGTTGATTCGTATATTTTAGGGTGTTGATCAAAGTATGTTGCAGGCACCATTTTAAGAACATAAGAACATAGAGGCTTATCAAAACTTATCTTTCAAGATTCCAAAAATTCTGCAACAAAGTACATTCTTTATCATTTCATTTTGTATTTGCAAAAAAATCACTTCATAATTTTTGGGCAAAGCACAGGGGCCTTTGGTGAAAGTGTCTTTAAACCTGTTCTAAAGAGAAATATAATATTTTTGT